>ANSM01003628.1:0-18763 GCA_000347735.1 Cercospora canescens BHU | reverse complement strand
GCTCGCTCGTGCTGGATGAGCTTGCCGCCTTTCCACTCGACTGGGCCGTCGTCGGCGTCGACGCTGGGATTCGTCACGCTCTTGTTGGCATTGCTGCTGTGCTGTCTTTTGAAGCGCGCAAACACCGAGGTGGTGGAGGTGGTGGAGGAGGACGCGGCCGACGAGGAGGCAGCCAGGTGCGGCATCTCAGGAACAAGATTCCGCTTGAATTATGATTTCTGATGGCGAAACGGCGCTTCTCCACACGGGCGTTGCTCCTTGGCCCACAACCGCTTCCCTGGGTCTGTCACGGTGAGCGCGCGCTGAGACAACGTCTTCCGAATGGCTCAATCCAGCAACATCGACCTCCCAATCGAGGGGAGTGACGGTGATAATTTATCCCAATATACTGCCGGACAGGCGAGTTGATTGGGCCCCAATGCCGGCCCATCCCCCTGACCACGCACAGAGCCCTGCACTAGCTTCCTGCACGCCATGACTAGAGACGACATTTTGTCCTGACTGGCTGGATGAACCTGTCAAACCTCACGGACAGGTGCCGATGGCGTCTGTCTGTACCAGGAATGCCTTCTTACGGCCAATATATCGTGCAGAGCCCTTTCAGAGCCGCGCAAAGTCAGCTCCCTACGCTGTATGACTAACCAGACGAGGACGACGCGGCTGATGATATGATTTTAATGTTGCACAAAGAGGGGAGGGAACCTGATCACCATCATGCCATTGACTTCATGGTAGACAACGTTCAACCCGCACCGCTTTTCAACAACACCAAGAACGCCAGACGCACAGAAATCGATTACACCCAAGCTCCGTGCCCATCCAGTACATCAAAACTCTGCGGCAAGACAGGGTGCTTAAACGACCCACAAGCTCTCACATCCAAACCCGAATCCCCGATCGACGTTCTCTTTTCTCCCGCTTCTCTCCTCACATTCAACTTCCCGCGCGCAGAATACCGATATTGTGTAGGAAGAGCGGGTGCTTACAGCGACCCTCTCGAGCATCACAGCCACAGTACTGTTGTTCGAGGTTTTCTTGTTTTGTTTTCGTTTCAAGTGCTGGATTCGTGCAATGTTATCAACGCCAAAGAGCAAAATCTGCAGGAAGGGCAGGTGCTTATAGCGACCTCCTCGAGCGCTGCGGAACTCGTAGACTTTGGCATGTATTCCTTTTTTTTTTGTTTTTGTTGTTGTTGTTTTTTGTTTTTCTTTTCACTTCTTACCTCTCGTGCAGTGGCCAGGAGCTGCTCTCGAACAAGAAGCTGCCATGATTCTCGAGCAGTGTGGTCGTGCAGGCCGGTGAATCGTCGCTCAAATCCGTGGCATCAACCATTAGCCGTCCATATGAGCTTCGGATGCCACTTCTTGCTCGAGCCAGCCTCACGCTATTCGCATCCTGGGCCTCTCTACCACCATCATGTCTTCGGGCTCGATCACCGCGCATCACGCATCACCTCGCCTCTCGTCTTGGCAGCGCCTCTGATGGTGAAGCCGACATCGTCGTTCCCATCGGCTTCTCTCGCTGCGGCGTTTCGACGTGGTGGACGGCCATCACCTCTCGGACCACCCTGGCGCCTCGCATTTGCCATCTCACGACGACGCGCATTCTCTTCGCGCTCCAGGTCGTGTTGACTCAACGGCGCGCTGTTTAGGTGGCGCTGTGATCGATGCTGTGGTTGAGGAGCTGGACGGCGAGAGCTCGAGAAATTGGTGTCCCTCGGGCCCAGTGTTGGACGGTTTGAGACGGATGTGGTGTCGCTCATGTCAACATCGCCGTCCTTGTCTCCTTGAGCTCGAGACCTATCCCGGAAGCGCTGGTCTTCGAACCGTGACGGCCGATTCGGAGCAGCTGACTCATCGGCCATGCTGATATCGCCGTCGTGGTCTCCTATGGCTTCAGCTGGAGCCCGGAAACGCTGGCGATGTCCTCGTTGAGGTGCATTCGATGCTTCGAAAAGGTCCTGGTAGCTGTGCCACTTATTGCCGCGATCGCGAGGGCCAGTGGGCACTGAGGTGGGGAGTGCGTCGGGCATTTGGACATCCTGTTGCGGTGCCGTGCGTTCTCCGCGATTCTTTCTCCTGCCCACTGCTGGTGGCTCCGTGCCAGACATCCGCAGATCACCAAAGGCGCCGCTAGAGAGGCAGCCTGCTGCATTGCCAAGCCCCAGAGATTGCTGGTGATACCCATTGAGCCCAGTCGTGGCTGGCTGTGAGGCTTTGTTGCGCTCCGCCTCAAGTGCCAGGTGGAACGCAACGATTTCCTGCTCGGTATCATCGTGATGGCCGCTGCGATTCCGGTTGCTTGGTCCGGTAGGTGCATTGGCCGGCGCAACATTCGAGGTCTGTATATCGATTTCTTGAACCCACGACGGCAGGGTCACGTTCTCGGTCGGGTCGAACAGCGTCCCAAAGCTCTCATCATCGTCAATGCTCGTGCGTGGCTTTCTTGCCCTATGAGTATCGCGACGGCCCATCAGCATCGGAGCATGTCTCTTCGTCGGCGGTATGCTTTCCACTGATGGAATGTATCCATAGTCGTCGCCTTCCACAGCATCGTCTTCATCAACATCGATGTGGATGCCAGCCTGACGACCATTCCACGGACGCTCGTTAGCTAGCTCCGGGTACCGAACGAAGCAAATGTGCGGCCAAGCATATTGTTGTCTGCCGCAGTCGACGCATATGCCCTGGGAGTCGAGTCCGCTTGCGATAGGGGACGGCAAGCTTTGTTCCTGGCGCTTCTTGTGCTTGTTCCGCTCGTCCCACTCCCTGAACTCATCTTCGTTCACGTCTCGAAAGGTGACGGCATCCTCCTCCTCCTCCTCTTCCTCTTCTTCATCTTCTGCCTCTTCGTTCAACTCAATCGCCCCTGGATCCGATCTCTCGGAATTTGCCTCCTCTGAGACCACGTTCTCCGGCGTGGCGGCGATGCTGACATTGGCAGGAGCGGCCTCATCCTTGGTGCCAACAAGCTCATCTTTGGGGCCGGCAGGCTCACTTTCGTTGCCAGCCAGCCCAACTTCGGCGCCAACAAGCTCATTCTCGCTGCCAACATGCCCATCTTCGGTGCCAGCATGGTCATTATTGGCGCGAGCGACCTCATCACCCGTCTCCTTCTCTCCTTGCACGGGCAATGGACTCTCAGACCTCTGAGCCAGGGCGAAGTGTCTTCCCCTATCTTCTGTAAGTTGGCGCTTTCGTGGCTCAAATTTCTCCGCCGTGGTGGGTTCGAATGGCCGCTTGCGCTTGCGAGTCTCTCGCAAGGCCTCCAAAACCTCAGCTTCTGCCGCACCGCTGCCAATGACTTGGACTTTGATCCATCCATTAGTGCCATCGCTGTACAGGGCTCTCTGGAAGACCTGACGAGATCCTGCTGGAAAGGTCGAGGGCAGTGATGAGCTGACGATTATGTGCTTCGTCACTTTCCGGACCTTGAAGGAATACGGCTTCGGCAGGTACTGGACAACTTCTTCATTCTTGTCTCCTACCTGCTCTTCCTCGACCTCTCCTGCTTGCGGCGCCTCTTGTGCTGTGGCCTGGTCAACCTTCTGAGCCATCGTGGGCTCATTTGGCTGAGGCTCGAAGACATTAGCCACCTCGTGTGTTGATGTGTAGGAGGCCGCTGCTGTGCGCTCTGCCTGAGCTCGGAGGCCGTGCTCGATGTTGGCAAACGGGTGAGCGATGCCGACCGAAAGAACTTTCGAAACACGCTCGCTGGCCTTCTCCACAGCCTTCGTGTAAACGTAGTTCTTCTTCCATTCCCCAAACTCCTTGTCTCTCTGCTTTCTCTCTCTGACCCTCTGCTCGAGCATGGCATCCTGGTGGGCTAGGCCTCTCTGCTGTTGCTCGAGTCGGGTTACAAGCGGACGGAAACCCTGTGGACCACCGGCATAAGCGGCCGAGGAGGTCTTTGGCACGGTAGGCAAGGGGCGGAACTTCTTTGGCTTGGCCAGGTGCGTTGGCTGGTCGTCCTGTGTTGAGGAACGAAGCGAAGAGGTGCTATAGCCCGAGGCCATTGGAATATGGGGCCGTGCTGTGTCAGAGGTCGGGATGGCTGGACGCGAGCTGCGAGGGGCATGCGGTGCTGCACTCCACTTCTTGCTGATCCCGTGCGAAGCGAGGACTCGTCGAGCGTTGTTGAGTCTGTCCAGGAGGCGTTGGTCTGATTTGGCGACCATATGGGCACGAACGTCGCGGTCGGTGACCTTGACGCTCGAGTTGATGTTGTAGTTCTTCGAGTTGGAAGAAGTCATCTCTTGATTCTTCTTGAAAAGGAGGTGATGAGTCGGTGTGGGAATACAGTCGCAGTTGACTGTAAGACGATGCTGGAGACTGATGAAGTCTCTTGGGCTCAAACGCGATGAATGTGGCGCCTCGAGTCTGCGGTGTCGCGGTTGTCGACAAGAAGGAACACTGATGCGGACTTACGCTGCTACGATCGATTCTCTTCCGAGGAGGATGGTAGCGTTGTGCTTACAGTTGCTGACGGTGTCGATGTTGGAGGCAGACAGTGGTCGAGCAATGCAGTTGGCAAACAGAAGAGAATGGAGAGCAAGAGTGGGTCCTGTCTTGACCGCAGGCGCTTCACTAGCCTCGAAATGTCGACGGAACAAACATCGGACCGATGCTGCCAAGGAAATAGCGAAGTGAATGAGACGTGACACGGCGCATTTTTTCACATCCACACTCTGGCGCCGTTCTGGAGTATAAAACTTTTCGAGGGGAGTTGTGGTCATATATGGACGCCGGTGTTGTACTAAATATCTTTTGGGGATCCAGTTCCAACTCTTTCTGTACCGTAGGAGGACGGCGGTAAAGATATGGAAAGACCCCTTTGTCACAATGTTGCGGGCAGCTTAACAAACTCGCCACAGGAAATACAATCACCAGGCGAGCCCAGTGCTTTCCAACCTCTGCCGTTCTTTTCTGACAAACAAATAATACCAATCAGAGTGTCTCGGCGACAGTACGCGACACTGACAACACTACCATCTCCAAGACAGGAGTGCTTTGAGCTCTGGCACGTCAAACAACGAGGAATGACTGTTGTTCTTTGGGCCCGTGTCTAAGGCCGGAGACCAAGTCTTTGTTTCTCTATAGTCCCGTGCTAATGCGAGAGTCACTTTGCGAAGACAGCGGAAAGTTTGCGGTCCCTTAGCGTGCGGTGCAGTCTCAAGAACCTTCGAGTACTGAACGCATAGCCTGCAAGTCAACGAAATCTAAGATTTACGATGATCAAAAGGCATGCGGCAAAAGCATCAGCTACAGATGACACGTCATTCAGTGTGCACTCTGTCATCTGCATAAGTAGATACTGATGAAGGCTTCATGGGACAAGCTTCCGCGAAATCACTACCACTCGCTTGTATAAGCCAGCTTGAAAGTCCAAATATACTTATCGCCGTTGATGATATCATCGTTCAGCTGCAATACCAAATCACTGCCCGAATTCGTCGCCTCCACGACCGTTCCATTCTGCGATCCACCAAGAACAGTGACGGTATCGCCAGGTAATCACGGCACCGGATCCGTAATTGTAACAGTCGATCCTGGCGTCGTCAAATAATGGATGTAGAATGCATCCTTCGTGGTGGTGTACCGGAAATTATCCTTACCAGGAGTGGTGGACCAGTATCTCGTGTCATAGATGGACTCTCCGTGTGGGATGATCCAGCTTCCGGCATCCCTGAGACCTTTCTGCATGATATCGGGGATGCTGCCGTCATGTTTGGGGCCAATATCGAGAAGGAAATTGCCATTCTTGCTGACAACGTCAATCAGGCTGTGGACAATGTCATTTCCTGTGAGATACTCGCTGTCGGGCGTGACGTAGTTGTAGCCGAAGGAGAAGGGGTCCATGCCACGATTGCTCTCCCACTTGGCGGCGACGATGTCTCCGTTTGTGGTGTATCCAGGCGTGGAGAAGTCCCCTGGAATCATCAGGTCAGCCCCGAAAGCCTCATCCCATCTCGCGTAAGTTTCACATACCTCCGATTCCGCATCGATTGTTGAGAGTTACCTGTCGTCCTTGATCACGAGCCCAATTCAGCCATTTAGACGCAAAAATGGTTGCGTTGTTCGGTCCTCCGATATCACACCACATGATTTCAGTCTCATAGTTGTACGCCAGCTCATTCATTTGAGGCAGCTGGAGGCCCGTGATGTAGTCATCAACTTGGACATGCCCTGTATAGTCGAGCGGAGCCCCAGTGTACGGGTTGACGTTGTCTGCTCCAAAACAGCCACCTGCAAACCCAGGGTCTGGGTTTTTGTACTCAGCATATTGTGGGTTGTACCATTCTGGCATGCTGAAGCAAGTTCCTAAGATCGCGATTAGTAAGTGCTATTAACTCATCTTGAACGTTGGGAGTAGAGCCGGAGCGCGATATATCGAATCTGTGGCTGGTATTGCTTCGCTGCTGCAAGGAGATCACCGATGAGATCTCTCTTTGGTCCATAATACATGGATGAGCGCCTGCTGACGTCTGGAGATGAGTTGAAAAGTGCAAACCCGTCATGATGTTTAGTCACCGGAACCTTTCAACATCAGCTCACACCTGGCATAGAGCTCATTTTGTACGTACCATGTATCGAGCGCCAGCTTCAGCAAACAGGTTGACCCATTCTACTGGATCGTAACCGGCATCGGTGAAGTTGGACATGAATTGATCGTAATTGAAGTCTTCGCCATAGGTCTTTTGGTGGTATTGGTAGGTCTTTGTTCTGTAGTTAGGGTCGTGTTGGCGACACCAATACCATTCTGAATAGTCTTCGACAGGCGTCGCATTGCCAAAAGCAGGCGCTGAGTACAAGCACCAGTGGATGAAGATGCCAAATTTGACGTTATTGTACCTGAGCGTGCTCATTAGCATGTAATGCTTAGATCGTCAGCAATGCGGCCGGCATCGCGATTACTGAACAGCCATCAATGATCTGACCTACGTACCAATCCGGGTTCCAGTGATGACTGAGACTCCCGGTATCAGCAGTATAGTCTGGAATGCCACAAATTCCGGAGATGGCCTGTTTCCGAGTGATTGCAGGTCCATATTCTTGACCATATGTCGCAACAATGGTGCCGCTGCAGGTGGAACCAGCAGGTGTGTTGGCCGTATTGCGCACGCCGATCTGCGCTATGGCGGCTTGACTTGGCGCCAAACGAGTAAGAGTAGCAGGCTGGACCAATTCCAAGCTATCAGATTCCATGGTGATGTTCAATGTGTCCGCAAGAGTGAGGGAGTTTGCGGGATGGTTGTTGGTCACCACAAATTCGACGATTTGCGTGTATTTGGTTCCTTCGACCCATTTCGATGTAAGCACTCCGGCATTGATAGCAAGATCTGGAGCATATCCGCCTGCACATATTCTATCAGTCAAGTGTCCGTTTAGACATTGGACAAGACATACGTGCGGAACGTGCACTGACAACCGTTGCATCTCCTGTTGCGGCATACAACGAGGCTGAAGTTCGAGTGGCAAGGCCAAGGACACTCAGGACAGGAAGAAGCATCTTGAAGATGTTGGAGACTCGAACTAGATGCAACGTGTGCTACTATATGCATGCCGAAGCAACTCCACATACTGGTTCCTCGGTTGTACTAGCGACATGATCGCACGTTTCGCTAGCGTGGCTATCCTGAACCAACAAGAGGCTTTCTTCGGTCCGGGGGAACTCTGATCCCTTCGAATGCACATATTTGTGCAGAAATGTGGAGCTGAAGAGTGTTCCCACCAATTGGCGGCAATGCATGCCTGGTAAACTGGTTTGCGACCCCAGATTCCACCACTTATGGAGGTATGATTGTCATGTAGCATAGATTTGCGACTTAAGCTTGGCCAACTTGCGACTTGACTCTCTTATTAAGCTTGCGTGGCGGGGTCTTGTGATGCTGAATTGCTCTATTTGGTATGCGTGAAAGTTGATCAAACCAAGAACAGAAGATGCAGACGAATCTGCGGTCTGCGTTTCACCGATTTCCCGTCTTTGCAATGCTGTATCGGCGACGGGAGGGCACGAGGAGAAGCAATGCTCGACGCGATCTGCTGCACCTGCATACAGATTGATGCTCAGATTTTGCTCGCCTCCATGGAACATGGTAGCTCTCGGGATTATCAGGATATTCGGCTAAACCTATTTTCCCGAGGCTTCTTCTAAGGCGCACGCTATACATGCGAGGACTCGTATAACGGCAGAACACCATTCGACTCCCGCTGTTGGGCATTGGCAATATGATATGTAGTTTGAATCGCGTTCAGAGATTGGAGGACAAAATACGTCCTGGATGCTTTTCTCAGTTCGAAGGCGGTACGGAGTTTCGGAGAATATGCACAGATTGCAGAATTTGCCATTCGAATGTCTTCTTTTAACCTTCGAGTAGGAAGCGACTAAATCCATCGATGAAGCAAAAGAGACATGTATTGACTGGATTTGAAGCGAGAAGTTGAGCTTCATGTGTTTCCTGGCGTCTCAACGCTCTCACGTGCATGACAAGGATGAACAGCCGCGCTCCCGCGACCGTCTTTGTCCTTCGGTGCATCGTAATTTGCTATCAACTACCTGAACATCAACATCGCGGTTCCGCTTATCGTTGCGATACCCACATAGCTTGATATTCATTCTCCACAATCACTTGCCTTCCTAGTCGAGCCTGCAGGTTGAAATCGAAAGGTTTCGGCTGGACCTAGACGCATTGGTAAGCATTGGCGATTGACTAACGCGAGTAGCATTGAGATGAGCCCTAAAGGAGACACTTACGTTGAAGCCGGTGACGTAGTCGTATTCCGGCGGCAAAATTGGATTCCCTCGCTCATCGGTCCTTGGCTGTATGGAACTCGACCATGCGATGCGTGCGATGAGAATGTACATCGATCTTTCTGCAATGTGCATGCCAGGACATATGCGCCTCCCAAAGCCAAAGGCGGAGTAATTCTGTAAATTTGGGAACTTTTCAAGTGGCTCCTTAAACGTTGGCCAGCCTGACTCCAACCACCGTTCAGGGCGGAAGGCTTCGGGGTCCGGGTAAAGCTTCTCTTCCCGATGAATGGACCACTGAACCGGATGTACAGCTGTGCCGGAGCGAAGAAAGATTCTTCTTCCATCAGGCATTTGATATGTATCGTCCTGGGTGAGCATATGCGGAAGCCCTCCCGCAGTGACTGGTCGCCACCGGAGGACTTCTTTCGCCACTGCTCGCACTCTCGGTAGTCTTGAAATGTCTTCAAAATTTGGTAAACGATCCGGACCAACTACAGCATCTATTTCGTCTTGCAACAGCTTATACTCTTTGCTGTGGAGAGTCATCGCAAGGAGGAAGGAACAGATGGCAGCCGCCGTGGTGCCTGCACCGGCCTCAAACAGGGTACCAATCACGTACGCGACGTGATCGTCTGAGAGGTCGTACACTTTGCGGTTGTCGTGCCACTTGGTGCAAAAGTTGTCGGTCCCACTGTTTACGCCTTCCTTCAGCAGGTCTCGAAAGAGCGATATTTCTTCACTGTGGAGTCTATTGCCTTCCCGTTTAAAAGGAGCAAGAAATGACGGAAGCTTCATGAGTATAGGAAATGTGTCTACCAGATAGGCGCCTGGGCTGGCTACACGCTCCACGGTGTGCACTACGGCAAGAATTCTGAGGACAAAAGATTCTTCGCCGGTGACCACTGGTTTCGAATATGCCAGACGCAAAATCAAGCCCGCCGAATATCTTTCGAGCCATGTCTCATACTTTTCTGGCTCACGAAGGAGGTCTCGCACCACGCGCACACTTTCTTCTTCCTGAAGCGATTGGTATGAAGCGGCGACAGTGACGTTCGTCAAAGCTCCCATCAGCTTCCTATTTTGGCGGAACGTTTCACCATATGGTATCAGAAGTGGACGCAGGCGGCGACTCAGTAACTCCGATGCCATCGGCAGGAACACTCGAGAGCTGTAGATATTTCCGCGCTCGCGGAGCAGATCATTCGCGATACCTTCCGTGGATACGATAACATGATCTTGCCCGGCCAGATTGAGACGATAAAGAGGACCATACTTCCTGCTCCAGTCGAAGAATTTGAGCCAGCTATGGTAAGGAGGGACATCAAGCAAATTGCCTATAAATGGTTTCCCAGGAGGACCTTCTGGTTCTTCTGCCCCGTGCGGTATCGACGTTGCTTTGCGTTGACGCATCAGCAGAAAGCATATAGCTGCACCCATCAGACCGAGGAGAAGAATTGATAGCTGCATGATGGCTTTCGTCCAGCGCTCGCCGTCCGTTGAATAATGCTGATGAGCTGAAGCCTTCACGGCCGGTAATGTATGTTGGAGGCGCGCCTTGCTTCCGCTCCGGATCCCGTAAGCAACAAATGGAGACTCGTAGGCTGGAAGTCATGAACTGCAGCAGGCAGCGTCGCAACACTCGAAACCGTCCAAACTTATGTTGCTGCCACTTTCCAGTGCCGTAAGACCTTGCTTGGCGCGTTCGAATCGATTGTCCTTATCATTTCGAAGGACAGCACAGCACATTCTTGTGTCGCTGGTGGTTCAGAGTCAATCCATTCAGCACTAACTTAGTTAGTGCAGATCATCAGTGGGGAAATCGGTTCACAGATACGGCACTTCATGGTGATTTTGGCTTGTGTGGGGATGGATGGATCCTACGATGCCGTGTTTCCCCTCTTGTGGCTTACCCGGAGGAGAAGCGTTCGGGAATTGCCCTTGTGTTCCTCCACCATTGGTTGGAACAGAATGCACCTCTGAGCAAAGCACAAATGTGCGATCCGCAGATTGTGTTGTCGGCTGGAGAATGTTTAAAGCTGGCTGCTGGCTGTCCGAGGATGAATTCTGTCCAAACGAACCACAACCCAGCACTTTTTACTTGTGATAAACGACGCGCCTACTTCACATTCGGATCGCAGTCGATGGAACTCCGCAGTTCTTTCAGCAGCAAGGACACAGAGTTCGAACATAACCGCCATTGATAATATTCTTGGATTTCGCGGAAATCTATCACATCGAACTCCAACAACGCCAGGTCCTCGCAACCTCCGTATCAAGAAAATCATCGCTTCGCAACGCCAAACGCCGAGCCATGCCTCGCGCGAGTGAAGGCTCAACTGCCTTACTACTCCGCCTTATCGCCCGCCAACTTGACGATTATTTTCTCGCAGAACGCGGTAAGTGAGGACGCGTTCAGGATGTCCAGCGTCGTCACCAATGCGTTCAGCTCTGTCCGTACCCAATTTCGCACTTCTACTGCAGCCAATGAGTCGATACCATAAACCGACAAGGGACGAGCGGGATCCATGGGCTCTGGAAGCTGGAGCATTCGCATAAAGCATCCGTTGACGGCATCAACAGTAGCCTTGAGAACTGCCGCTGGCTCTGCTGCTTTACTTGCGAGCAAAAGCAGCACCGCCTGTACCTCCGCATTTCCCCCTTTAGCACCGCTCAACGCACCACTGTCGCCCTTGCCTGTGAACAAAGCCGCGAAGCGAGCATCATCCTTGAGTATAGAATCCGCTGGCTGTGGAGTGACCAAGCCGGTGATCATCTGCGCTGCTGCTTGCTTGCTGGGTGCAGCGGCGCCGGTCTGCTGCAGAATCGACATGTACAGAATCTTGCGCAGGAGTCCGTCGTTGATGCCCGCAAAAGTTCTGGAATCGAACTGATTATGCAAATCCGCATTCTCAGCGATAACTCCTGGGTCTTCGATGACTCCGAGGTCCACTGAGCAGGCATTCAGTCCTTCTCTGTGTCGAAAGCACGCGAATGCGTCCAGGAACACATTTGCCGCTGAATAGTTGGCTTGTCCGCGGTTTCCCACGATACCAGAGATACTACTCAGCAGAGTGAAGAAGTCCAGCTTGATACCAGCTCCTTCAGCGGCATTGTGCAAATTCCAAGTTCCTTGAATCTTGCATGCCATGGATTCGTGGTATTCCGAGAATGTCATCTGGTCGAATGGGCGATCCTGCGTAAAGTCAGCCACCAAGGTCACCAAGCAAATACGCCGATTTCTTTTCACTCACCCGCAACACCATAGCGCCCTGGATAATGCCTGCAATCGGGACTGTGGTTTCTGCGAAAGCTCGCTTGACGTCCTCGGAGTTGGTCACATCAGCGGTGAGCAGGTCGATCTGAGCACCTAGAGCGGCAATTTGCTTTAACACGCCCCGGGATTTGTCGTCCGCATAGCCGCTGCGGGACATCACAGCAAGATGGCGAGCACCACACTTGGCCAGGTACATGGCAAGGGAACCACAAAGGCCGCGTAGTCCTCCAACGATAAGGTAACAGCCGTCATCACGGAATGTGAGTGGCTGCAGTGCCTTGCGGACCTGCAGGACGTGTTAGCATACGATCATCGGCGGTTCTGTTAAATCTTGCATGGCTTACAGGGACATCTATCTTCGCGTCCGCTCCATCTGACAATATGACCTTGCCGATATGGTTTCCAGGACGCAAGAATCGAATCGCTGCTGGTATATCCTTCCAAGAGAAGCGATGAATTGGGTTAATTGGCTTAACGTGTCCGGCTTTGATCAACTCAAACAGCTTTGCCAGATGTCGCGCGACAAGCGCATCAGGGGCCCGCTCTGGAGAGAGATCGACCGCACGGAACGAGATATTGCGATCGAAAGGCATCATCGTTAGGTTGTTCCTTTCGATGATATCCTTCTTTCCAATTTCCACCATGATGCCCCCATCGGCGAGGACGCGGAACGACTCGTCGAGCATATCTCCCGTCAAAGAGTTGAGCACGATATCAACTCCGCGTCCACCGGTAGCAGTCATGATCGCCTTTCCGAAGTCCGTGTTTCGCGAGTTGAAAATTTGCTTATCCTCGAGGCCAAAGGTCGACTTGAGATAAGCCCTCTTCTCGGCGCTGCCTACTGTGACGAAAACTTGAGCCGCGGTATACTGAGCGAGCTGTATAGCTGCAATGCCGACCCCACCAGCCGCAGAGTGAATGAGAACCTTTTTGCTGGTTGAGAGCCCGCCAAGATCGAACAAAGAGTGCATACTCGTCAAGAATACGACAGCCAAAGTCGCGGCTTCTTCGAAGGACATATCATCCGGAATGCGATGTGCGCGCTCGGGAGTGGTATGCAAGCGGTTCGTGAAGCAGCCTTTCCCGAAGACAACCACGCGATCTCCCACTGAGAAGTTGACAATATCGGGAGCAACTTGGGTGACCACACCGGCTGCTTCGTGACCCATCTGAGTTCCATCTCCGGGAACAATACCCATGCCGACCACGACGTCCTTATAGTTGAGGCCTGCGGAAACGACCTCAACCTCGATGGTCCCTCCGGCTAATGCCTTAGCTTCTGTCACAGCCTCGCCAAAGTGTACGGAATCCAAATCACCCAGTCGTTCGGCCCGCAGTTGGATCACGGCTTTACTCGCATGGAGGTCCTCTGTGACGGTGGGGCGTGCTCGCAATTGGTCATTCTGCAATGTCGAAAGTGCATCATCTGGGAGCAGACGGCTGACATAGATGATTCCATTGCGCTCCACAAACTCGCTGTCCGTAGGACCTTCAACTGCCTTAGAAGATGCGCAGAGCTTATCGAGGACCGTAGAGATTGCCGGAATGGTTGCCTCGCCAGTAGAAGACTCTACGTCGAGTGTGACCAGCTTGACCTGCTCCTCAGCTCGGATTGTTCGAAAGAGACCTACAACTGCCGCGTTGTTCGGGTTCGTTACTTCAAGCTGGCCACCGGCCGTCACCCAAAGCACAGTGCAGCGCCTCTCGACCAGTAACTTGATGGCTTCGAATTGCTTCACGTCGAATCTGTCAACCATAGAGTCGAACAGCTCATCAATAACAAGAACCACATCCTCGGCGCCTTTCACATCTTCAAAAGGGTTGAGGCAGCTCTGCGTGGCCCACTGCTGCTTCTTCAGACCATCGATGATGGCATCGGCATTTGCAGAGTGTGGCAACAGGCTCAGGTGCTTGATGGCTGTACGCCGACTAGCCTGGTCGCTGTGTAGCTGACACAGCACTGCGCCATCAGCAAGACCCATAGTCTTGCCCAGGGATTTCAGCTGATCCGAGCTCAACCCGCTGGCAAGAACGAAGCCACCCGGAGCCACTGATGTAACGAGACTTGTGACGATGGATTCTGGATCGATGCCAGCGTCTCCTGTCTTGACAATAGCCAAGTCTACCTTTGCATCGGAGGACACGGCCGCTGGCTTGGAGATGTCGACAAGCTGAAATTGAGGTGCGGGAGACTGAAGTGCCAACGTTTGTTGCAGCTTGATTATCGTCTTTGGGTCGCGGACGCCGAAAACATACTGCGAGCAGGCAGAACGAACGGCATTCTCGGCTGTTGCCGTAGGCATCCAGAAACTGGACTCGTCCGCCACGAGCAAGTAAACTCAGCTACTTTCAAGCTGGGCTTCTTGTGTGCGACGAGATCAAGCATTTGCTGAGACGTCCAACTCTGGAGCCACTGTGAAGCTGGAGCAGCGCACTGCGGCGCAAAAAGTGCTTCCACGTCTGGATTCCATGCCAGATGCGCGATGGCGTGAGAAGTTTCTTCTTCACGAGCAGCGAGCTCTGCCGAGGCGAGACCTTTCATCTCGAACAAGAAAGATCCATCTACAGGGTCGTATAGTTCCACGTTGGTGGCGTAGTTTCGTGACTGCTCGGTGTTGCCCACTCCGAGGAAAGTGGCTGACGAGAGAGCTCGGCCTTGCGATGGTAGGGCACGACCACCTTCAAGCACGATACTGTCAATGATCTTCGGCACGAGTACGGATGTATCGGACGAAGGTAGATCACAATTGAAGAGTGATGGCGATCCAGTCTGGAAGCAGGAGTCCATCACTGCAGGATGCATGGGATAGTGCGATTGACCAAGATCCGTCGATGCAGGCGGTTGCAAGTCGACATCAGACCTGGTGCTCCGCATGCCAATAGTGGACTCAACTCTCAAATGATTCTGGAAGCAAGGTCCAAAATTGTATCCGAGGTCAGCAAGTGCTTTGTACCAGGTGCGAGCGGGTGTAGGAAGCTCGAGTGGTTCGGTGGCCCGGAGAGATGGTGCCGCTGGCTGATAATCGGTTTCGATGCATACAAAGCCAGTGCTGTGCACCGGATACATAGCCAGTTCGTCTTGCTCTGAGCAGACGCGGTACTCATACCAAGTCCGCAAGGTGCCGCCTTGGACTGGAGTGAGGGAAAGGGTCAAGCGAGTTTCCATATTCTCTTCCAGAACCAGGGCACGAGACAACTTCACATCCTTGAGACGATACCGGTATTGCGCAGGAGGCTGGTGATCCCACACTGTAGACATTGCCGTCTGGAACATGGCCTCTATGGCCATAGATACGTATGCCGCCGCCGGGAACACGATCTCACTGCCCAGCTTATGGTCACGGAGCCACGGCATGTCGGCCAGTTTGAGAACCTTCTTGAAAGTCGGCGCTTGCCACGCTGTGCCACCAACCTTGGATCCGAGAAGGTCATGGTGGATAAACTTCTTGAACCTCCAATCTTTGCTGGCGCGTGTTTCATGCCAGTAGCGAGTGGAATGATTCCAAGCGTAGTTCGGCAAATCTATGACCGTCTTTGCTTTGTGTTTGTCGATACGATTGACTTTGGCAAGATCAACGTCGCCACCAGCGATGAAAAGGTGACCGGCCGCTTTGAATAGAGCCTGAGTTGAGCCACGATCAAGTGCAGAAGTATAAGGAGCTTCGGAAGTTATTGCTTTTTTAATCTGCGAGACAGGCCCACTGAGAGCGCTGCTAGGCCCAAGCTCGATCAGGAAGTCAGCACCTAGCTGGATGTCTTTGAGCAGCTCTGTTGCGGCCTGGCAGAATTGGACAGGCGATACCATGTTGGCTTTCCAGTATGCAGCATCAACTTTCTCGGTGGTTTCCAGGAGCTTGCCTGTCACAGAGCTGAACATGCGAACCTCTGGGCTCGTGCTCGACTCTGAGCCCTGACAGATCTTGCCGTCCAGCAACATCTTCTCGTACGTCTCTCCAATTTCGAGCATATGGTCAGAGTGATATGCCAAGTCCACGAGAAGCATTCTGGCAAAGTGACCATCACCCTGGAGACGGTCGCGCAGCTTCTCGAGTGCTGCCACTGTGCCAGACATGGTCAAACTGCTTGGACTGTTGAAGCACGCAATCTGGACTTTCCCATCTTCGGCTTGCAAATACGATTGGACCTGCTCGGCTCCGATGCCAATCGCAAGCATAACTACGGCCTCCTGTGGTGCAGTAGTTTTCTTTGCTGCTTGGCCACGATAGAAAGCGGTGACTATCGCATCCTCGGACGAGATGAGGCCTGCTGCAGCCGCTGCAGCGATCTCGCCACTCGAATGCCCAACCACAGCAGTTGCTCGTATACCCCAGCTTTGTAGCACAGCGTGCAGAGCGAGCTGCAGTGCTGTCACAAGAGGCTGAGAGAACACTGGCTGGCGTAGAGCTTCTCCACTACGTGGACTCGTCAACTCTTCCAACAGTGTCCAATTTGGAGGCTCTGGTAGAGCCTGAAGGACTTTATCAAGCTCCTGGATGACTACCTTGGCGAGTGGAAACTGCTCCACAAGCTCGGCGCCCATCTCCGATCTCTGCGCGCCTTGACCAGTGAACACAAGTCCGATTCTTGGCGTTGATGATGCTTGCTTGCCCATGACAAGAGACTCCTCAGCAATGTTCATCTTGCTGGAATATGTTGTCGTGAAAGCTCGGTGGTACAGCCTACTGCGCCGTTCAGATAGGGTATATGCCAGGTGAGGCAGCTCAATGCCGACCATCGGATTCAACAAATGTGTCGAGAGTGCTTTAGCATAGCTTTTGAGCGATGCCTGCTCGTTGGCAGAAAACACAAGCAAGGTCGGTGGGACTGAGCGGTCAAGAGTCGGTTCCTCCTCTTCCTCCTCATCATCGAAGAAACTGGCTGTTACTTGCTGGTAGGAGGGGACATGCTTGGCTCTCTGCTCAGGGATGTTTCCAATAACGGCGTGAGCGTTTGCGCCTCCAAAGCCGAAAGATTTAACGCTTGCTCGCCGCACAGTCAACCCTCTCGGCCACTTCACAGATGTTCTGCTGACACGAACACGCGAAGTCTCCCAGTCGATTCGTGGATTGGGATCGAGAAAAGTCGGATTGCCTGGAATGATTCCGCGTTCCACAGCCATGATGGCCTTCAGCAGGCCTGAAATGCCTGCTGCGGCTTCTGAATGCCCGATGTTGGCCTTGATCGAGCCAATGATCAGTTCCCGGCCTGATTCACGCCCTTCAGCAAACACATTCGCAGCGCCTTTGACTTCAATGGGGTCTCCGGCAAGGGTTCCAGTGCCGTGGCACTCCAGAAAGTGCGTCGCAGTGAAGTCTGAAATCCCCGCATTTTTGTATGCAGCTCTAATAACATCAGCTTGTCGGAGGTCACTTGGATTGGCTATACCTGCCGTACGACCGGAGGCGTTGGAAGCTGTTCCCCTGATCACAGCACGAATTGGATCGTTGTCACGGATAGCATCATCGAGACGCTTAAGGTATACACAGTTGATACCTTCAGCCTTGACATATCCATCCGCCTTGGAGTCAAAGCTGTGACATTTACCTGATGCAGACTGCGTTTGGTGCATCAGACCGACCTCCTCATTATGTTCGGGGCTCATCCACAGATTCGTGCCTCCAACGATCATGCCATCCGCTTGATAGCTATCAAGGTATCGACAAGCCACGTCTACGGAAACAAGACTGGCTGAGCAAGCTGTGTCGATTGTCATGCTGGGGCCTTGCGCGTTGAGCCAGTGAGAAACACGGTTGCTCAGGAGCGCAGTCGAGAGACCGATTGTGATGGAGTCGGCTCTGTCTTCAGGATCTCGAGCTTGAATTGAATTGTAATCGATGAAATTGGTCCCGACAATTACACCGGTCTTGGTGCCACTGATCTTATCAAGCGGAACGCCGCCGTTTTCGAGGCATTCGTATGCGACTTCAAGCATCTGTCTTTGCTGCGGCTCCATGGCTATACAGTCCGCACGACTGGTATTGAAGAACTGCCCATCGAAGACTGCCGGGTCCACATACTCCATGGACATGCCTCCAGGACTCTTCATGGTCCTGGGACGTGTGGTCTTGTCGTAGTGTCCAGCGAGAGAAAAGCGTGTGCTCGGTGGCTCGTTCTCTGCAACACCTCCCTTCTGTAGAAACTCCCATAATTTAGTGGGAGAACTGCTGTGCCCTGGTAGTCGACAACTCATGCCAACAACAGCGATGGGGAGTTGTGTACGATGACCACCGTCGACAGGGTAGGCGAAGTCCCGGGCATGGCTCCAATCATATTCGTCCTCGCTACTTCTTCGAGATGAGCCCAGTGAGGCTGATGTGGATGACGAGGTGGAAGTCATGACTAATCTCGATTATTGTTCAGTTGGGTGAGAGAAATTCTGTGAACGCATTCAAGTGGTTTTTCGGCCCGGAGACCGCGAAGCCTTTGTGTAATACACGAGTTTGAGTTGGAGTTGAATGCCCGTTCATGGCCTTGAAGCACACTCGGACATATATTGTGACATCCACTTTTGCGACTCGCCCGAGAACATCGTTCCATTGCACGTGGCTCGCACATGGTCAGCACATGCTGCGTTAATTTCCAAAGATAAGGTCGGAATCAGCAATGCGACATTGCAGCTTAGTCTCGTCATTGACCACCCTAACTTTCGCAAAGGCATTGCAGTAATCACGCATGTTGCTAGAGAGCACGATTCCGTAAATGGCTACCGTATCAGCTCTTCCAATGTGACCTGCC
>ANSM01003594.1:0-10291 GCA_000347735.1 Cercospora canescens BHU | reverse complement strand
CCTGGCAGCGTCTGCACACCCACGCCGTCGTCGTCCCCGGCGACATGAGTACCAGAAATGTGATGTCGCAGAGAAGAAAGTCGGAGCGAAATCGGAAGCTTGAAGGCACGTCGTCACCAGGCATGCCGATGCTAGTGCGATAACTCTATTTCTGTCTTAGCCGTCGATTATTGCCAGGGAAACAACCAATCCGTCAACAAATGGTGAGGAGGATCCTCACAACCATCTCATCATCCTGGCACCGGAGCGACCACTAGTTGACCTCTTGGACCTCTACGGCCACGCGCTACTGCTCTTATTACATTCCTCTGCGACGCTTCTTTCGTTCATCAGTCCTTCGATACCGACAGTCGCTACTAGCAGGCAGCTCGCGCAACAACAATAGCATTGTTGTTGCTTTGCGGCTCGCCGTCACCATGGTTCAACAGCCCTACCTCTACGGTCAGCTGGAGGGCTCAAGAACATCGATCGCCTATCCATATTCCGACTTCAACCCAAGGGCCGCTACACAAGCCCACTATCAAGCATTCGCTGAACGGGCAGAACGACAAAAGAAACTATCCCAACAGGATGGGAGACCGTTGATCAACTTCAACCAACACCCGGACAGTTACATGGTGGTCAATAATCCCGAAGTGCATCACGAGCCGCTTCCACCCAGTACAAAGGGCAAAATCATTGGCACAAGATGGGCACAGTTCGCGTTCCGAATATTGCAGGAGCTTGGGGCACTGGGTATCCTCATATGCGTCATCTGCCTGAAAATGGCCAACGACGGACCGGGATGGGTTATACGAGTTGCAGTAAGCTAGAGTCAACCTGCTTCACAAATCCAATGCTAACCAGGGTTGTAGCCCGCGTGGGATGTGGTCATCAGCATATACGCCATATACCACCTGTTGCGGCCTGCAAAGGGGCGCACACCGAACAGTAGCAGCAGCTACCACTTCTTTGCGCTATTTATGGACGTAGGGCTCATCCCGTTCTACGTTTTCATTGCGCTGTACTCCAACCAAAACTACAACATGCAGCCTACTGACAAGGATCGTTGGACAAGCTTCTTCAGCACCAACTTTGCCACCTCCACTGTCATCTATGTGACATTCATCGCAAGTATCGTGGTGGGAGGACTGCATTTGATCAGTATCATCCTTGACATCTACTTGATCATCATGTTCCGGAAGATTGCGAACCTGCCTCCTGACATGAACCCACTTGAGGACAACTTGACCGGCAGCAGTCGTCGAAAATCCATGAAACACAAGCACAAGAATTCGGAGATGACGATCTCTTCTGTTTCGACAGACATGTCGGAGAAGGAATCAGGCTACTACAGCGGCAGCACCACGAACGCTTCACGCTCATCCGTAACGAAAGACCCTGAAGCTAGGGTCATTCCATGGTCAGTCTCGTGCTACTCGAGGCCAATGTGTTCTTTCGACTGACCATATGACTTTTCTCCATCTAGGGGCCACAGTAGAATGAACTCCGATCAGGCATATTCACCACACAACCCTGATTCGGCTCGATACTCCAAACAACAGTATGACGAAGTCACCTTCCATCCGGGGCCGCAATCTGCTCGCAGTTCACGCGTATCTGTGGCTGGCTCTGGCTATCGTTCCCGAGCTGGTACTGTGGTCTCTCCAGCTGAGCACGGTGTCCCGCTCTACATCGAAGGTGTCCCCCCCGTTCCAGGATACACGGATCGTCCTGTTGCAAATCAAGCCACGCCCGAGCGATACACATCCGCACCATCCCGGGACGTTGTTCGATCACAGCAAAAGGCCGGTCTACTCAACGACAATTGGTATGTGCTGCCTGATGCGGACGTAGCAGACCTTGGCACACCGCGTGCTCATGCCAGCGATCGACCCTTTGTCGCTCATACGCGGGAGCCAACCCTGCCAAATGTCGAGCTGCAGCGAGCGGACTCCTTCGAGCCCCAGCCACGGCCAGTACAGCCGCTGAAAATGAACCCTCCGACACCGCCGGGACCAGAAAGCGAATTGGCCAAGACTCTGAAGGACGAAGATAAAGAGAATTACGAGCCGACCGAGATTGGTGTTGCGCGACAGCTTACTGTTGCCTCCCAAGGCACCGTTGCTTCATCAGTGTATTCCGAATCGGCCCCTTCATTGATGACCTCGAGTCTGGTGAGCGGTGGACGAGCGAAGAACAACACTCCAAGCCGAAAGCAATATGGTGACTTAGCTGCCGCCACCCGCGGTGTTCGCGGCAATCAGAGTGGTGCATTCCCACACTTTAAGCCTCCAGCGCAGCAGAAGCAGACCACAAGAGTCATTTCCAGGACTGGAGCGGACATTGCCGATATGAATGTTTTTGGATCAGAAACTCAGTCCAGGCGGCGCGATGTCAGTGGAAAGATTGCGGAAGAGGGCAGAGGTGGATGGTAAGACCTCTCTACATATTGCCCTCGACAAACACCCGCTGGAAAGTGGATGCGTTCACGCGACCTGCCAGCTGTTCCGGCGATGCCAGTCCACCATTGAGGTGATGCCAGTCCGCCATTCTGCTGTCCCGTAGTGGAGGCAGAATTCTTCGCGTTCGACCTTGTGCTGTGCTTTGATGGTGTTCCAGTCACCTACTCAATTCATCCGTATGGGTGAAATGAGCGTGGAACTGATGTCATGCCAGGAACGATTACGATACGACGCTTGCCAGCTCGCCCGGCCCGCAAACAACGACGACGAATGAGATTGTGAATGAGCGACCTCCTCTTAACAGGACCAAGAGCGGTCGTTATTACGCCTCCAGAACGAAGAGTGTGAAGGAGAGGCGTGATCGCCGTGACCAGAGTGGAGATACGCGGAGTATCTCATACGGACAATCGGGATCTGCTTGGCATCTGATCTTGAGCTGATAGTTGTGTGTGGCGCCAGCTCGAATGAGGGATCATGCTGGATGACTGTGATGAGGGTCGATGCCGATATTGTGTATGAATGCCGATAGTATGCAGCACGATGTATGAGCAGGGATGAGAAGGAGTCTGGGGTGGGGAAAACGATATCGGGTTCTTTGAGCAGTGTTTCCGTGGTCTTCACGATAAGAGGTGCCTCGATTTCTACCACCAACCGCGTGGCAGCGCAAGGGTTGGGTGAGACATTTCGGTCGCGCCGGATAATCTTGGTATCCCGCCAGCGTATGCGTATCATTTAAGCATATCTCTGGTCGTATTATAACAATCGATCTCGGAACCGAACGCTGTTTTGTGAGGATGTCAGCTCTTCCCTGCACGTCGACGGTGTGCGGCTCGAGGGAGACATGAGCGCCGTCATCTGTCGATGCGCCTAGCTTCGCCCAGGCTGGGGAGCGCTCAAATCGCCGTGCGAAGCGCGCTTTCGCCAGGTTTTTCGCGGCACAGCCTGTGTTGCAATGTGGCTGGGCGGGTGCGTGGTGCGTGCAGAGCGTCATCGCGAACCCCAGCTTCATTACCTTATTGCAATCTTCTGAGTTCCGCCTCCGGGCTCCACCACCTCCTGCACACTTCATGCTCCTCTCCCCACTGCGCGCGCATGTCTGGGCGGTGGTGATTCCGGCGACTCCCTTCCCTTTTCCTTCTTCTTCCTCTCTTCTTGCGTCCGACCGCCATGCAGATGTCACAACGCGCCACGCTCCTTACCAGTAACCCATACCAACCAACTGCATCCACATCACACACTTCCACGTCGACCGCTGAGACCATCGATCCGCATCAGCCCGGCTCCCTACCGCCATGGATACATGCCAACGATGAGCAGCTGCCCTTTATTGAGCCTGCGCCCATATTACCCAACACGCGACATTACAAAGTTCCCAGCAAATACCAGCCGGGACGCAAGCTCGACGGATATCGGGACGCGGAGCCAGGGCTCCTCTCTGCTCCCATAGCAGAGCACCAAGCGCGATGGATACCATTCATGCAGTCCGGACCGAATCCGAAGGAGCACCGCGGTCAAGGACTAGTACGAAGCGCTTCATGGATGCGGGAGAATGTGCCCATTTATGACAGGGGATGGGAAGAGGAAGACGAAATACATCTGGACAACAAGCGACCGCGTGGGTTCCGAGGTCTGCTTTTCAGAGGGAAGTGGTTGATAAGTCCGGAGAGACAGGAGAGAAGTGTGCGATTGTTCTGGCGGCTACTGCTCAAAAACGCCTTCGTACCCTTGGTCTTCCGTCTTGTTGTCCTGGCATTTTCTTGCGGTGCATTAGGCGTAGCGGCAACCATTCTACGGACCGTGAACAGGGTCAACAGGGACAACGACCGCTACAATCAGTGCGCTCCACGCGCCTCGACTTACATGGGCATCATCGTACCAGCTTTCGCGATACCTTATATCGGGTACATAACATGGGACGAATATACCTCCAAACCGTAAGTACTGAAATTATCTGATCGCATGCGGCGGATTGGCTGAAATCGCTCTAGTCTTGGATTGCGCTCAGTGGCTGCCAAAACACTTTTGCTGCTGTGCGATCTCTACTTCATTGTTTTCTCCGCCTCAAATCTCTCCCTGGCCTTCAGCGCCCTGTTAGATGACAGCTGGGCATGCTACGAGCAAGGCACGCAAATTGTGGGCGATATACCGCTTCAAATACCAAAGACATGTCCCAACAACGCAGACATCTGCTACAAACAGAAAGCCTTAAGTGGAGTGCTTCTGATCAGCTTGGTAGCATGGCTATTGTGTTTCAGCATCAGTGTTCTAAGGGTAGTGGAAAAGCTGCGACTAGAGTACTAGAAGGCCTTGCTACGTCTGCGGCTGACCCTGCCCGAGAGGAGGGACAGCAGCTCCTCGTCCTTCGACGAGAGAGATTTTGACGACTGATGAATCACGATCTGGCGTTCTGGAGGATTCGATACCCTGAGCGTTGTGAGCCATTGGCTTTTTTGTATATATTGGAGCATTGGACAAGCATAAGCGTGGTGTTTGGGCAGCACTTGGGAATCATACACCCTTTAGTAGCAATGGCTAGCACCTATACAGCTGAAATGACCCAGGGGTCAGAAATGAATAATTATATTGAAAGCCATCATTCTGGCGCCTGTCGACCCAGGTTTATGGAAGATCCGGGGCTTGGACGTCATGCGCTCTGCGAACCGGCTGAAACTCGGACAACGCGCTTCGCGTCCTCACTCCGCGCCCAGTCGACCGCAACGTTGGGACATGCTAATGTATTCAGCCGAGCGCTCTTTTATGCTACATGGATCAATCAGATCAGGGTGACGGTCTTACGAAACTATTGGTCTTCTTGCACTGGAGCGCATAGACGCCTGCTTCTGCCATGCTCCACTACCCGATCTGTGCGAGCAACAATCCCGCGACTGGCGATGATCAAAGATACCAGGACTTGATTCTGTAATACTATACGCGATCGACGGAGATGCGACCAGATGGCGCATTCTTACTATCGCGGCACGCCGCGGCGTTCTGAGTCAGGACAGTGGTCAAATGTGGAACTGTCGAACCCGCCCTCTCGCGAGGAGAGTGACCCGCCAACAGCTGAGAAGCGGAAAAGAGAAGATCAACCACGAACAAGCAAAAGCGCTTCATTCCTGTCAGAGGATGGCTCGGATGATGAAAATGCTTTGCAGGAACAAGACGCTAACCTTCAAGCTAAAGTTGCTTCCATACGTGCACGGACAGCCAGTGAAGACATATTCATGCCTCGGAAGAAGGCGAGATCGACGAAGGAGCGCAACACAGGTACCTCATCGCCAGCGAGCACTTCACAGCTGCCAGTTCACCAATCTGTCCCTTTGATTCAAGCGCCAATTCAATCACAATCGAAAGTCAAGTTGCCTTCAGCCACTGAAAGGACAGGCGTATCTGCTTCAGGTGGAGTCAAGCTCATTTTAAAAAGGCAGGGAAATCCGGACTACAGGTGCAAAGCATCTATGGTAAGCAGCTGCATACGTCGTACTACTTGCATGATACCGAGCTGATAGATCCAGAACACAACCTTTGGAAAGATCATCACAGTGGCTAGGAGAGAGTTCAGAATACCAGCACTGCAAGAGGTGTGCCTTCACTACGAGGGTCAAAGGTTGAGCGTCGCAGAGCTCGTGCGCGAAGCAGGCTTGCGAGATTATGACTGTTTAAAGGTTTTTGACGTTCCTCCAATGAATTCACATAATCGAATCGCTCCCAATGGGCCAACTGGATTGAAGTCGGCTCCGCTCGAGACGATTCAACAGCAACCTGTCGTAGGAGTGCCGCCAATCGTCGACCTCACTTGGAGCTCGCCACCACAACCTGTCGCACAGGCCCCCACAGTCGCACAGCAATCGCCACCGCTATCGCGCTCTGAGCCGCAGTTGTGCAGTGAGCAGCAAGAAGTCGTAGATGCGATATTGGCCGGAAAGAATGTGTTCTACACGGGTTCGGCCGGCTGTGGTAAATCCACTGTATTGAAAGCGTTCGTTCCGCGCCTTCGCGCACTTGGCAAGATTGTCAGAATTATAGCTCCCACGGGCAAAGCAGCTTTGGATATCAACGGGTCTACAACTTGGACATACGCAGGATGGACTCCTAGCCACATGAAATGGCCGCTGGATGATCTTGTCAAACTCGCACATGGAAAGTTCGTCTCGAAACGATTCAGGGACACGGACGTTCTCGTCATCGACGAGGTCAGCATGGTGGAGAACCACCTCCTTACGAGGCTTAGTAAGATCATGCAAGCCGCGCGCGGAAGCTACTTGCCATTTGGCGGCGTGCAGCTCATTGTCACAGGCGACTTTTGTCAGCTGCCTCCTGTGAAGCCTTTCCAGTTTTGCATATCATGTGGCAGAGAGCAAGTGAAAACAGCGGGGCCAGGAGGAGAGACACTTTATCGATGTCCAGCGCACGGAGACTGCAACGACGATGACAAGTGGGCCTTCCGAAGCACAGTCTGGGAAGAATGCAAATTCAAGCACGTTAATTTGACCAACATCCATCGTCAGAGTGATGAAGTCTTTATCAACATTCTGCAGAAGCTGAGAGTCGGGAAGCCGCTTACCAATGCTGATCGACAACTTCTGCTTGACCATCCTTGCGATGTCCAGAATGCCGTCAAGCTATATCCAACGCGAGAAGAGGTCAGACGAATCAACCAGACTGAATTCGACAAGCTGAAGACCGCCAGACGCGATTTTCGTTGCCTAGACCTCTTCAGCTGGAACGAAGCGCACGGAAATCTCCGCGAGAAAGGGAAGCGCTCGCCACTAGACGACTCCCTTGAAGCTTTGCGTGAGCATCGCCTCGAGACCCTTGTTGAGTTCAAGGCGGGCATGCTTGTTGTGCTGCTCGTCAATCTGGACATTGCGAACGGCCTGGTGAATGGTAGTCAAGGCAAAGTGATCGCATTTGAGCCCTATGCCGAGTCAAAGCTTCCCAAGGCGGTACTTCGCGAAGGCGGCACATCACGCTCTGGAGGCAAACGATCTCGATATGATAGAGAAAATTCGCCAGAGCCATCGCAGAGCATGGTGCAAGGAGAATTGCGAGGCGAATACGCGGAGCTTCGACAAGCTCAAATCAAAGCCTTCATTTCACAGCCTCGCAATTACAACAAGATGTGGCCGATCGTGGAGTTCGACAACGGGATTCGACGAACTATCTACGCGGACTGCCAGGTCAACGAGCTCGGAGACACAAAGCCATACACTTTGCTAGCTAGGACACAAATTCCGCTGATTGCGGCGTGGGCCATGACAATACACAAGAGTCAAGGCATGACACTCAATCGAGTGGTAGTCGATCTCGGACGCAGTTTCGAGGAGGGTCAGGAGTATGTGGCGTTGAGCAGAGCACGAAGTCTGCAAGGGCTGAAAGTCATCGGTCTGGGAGAAAATGTTGGGAAGGGTGGGAACGCACAAGTGAAGCAATTTTTGAGAGACAAATTCAATGTGGGATGAAGTGGAGAGTGAAGTGCCGCAGACGCATTGAAGCTGCTCCTTCCCTAATCGCGAGGAAAGCGGCGGCTGCCTAGCGCATTCGCCGCTACCACGACCACTCAAGTATCTTCTACTGCGACTAACGCGCTTGGTTCACTTCCATAAACACTGCCTCGACACAATGCTGCCACAGAAAAAGAAACGCAAGGCTGACCCTGCAAATGAGGAAGAGAGGCCCAGCGAGGTTGTTGCGCACAAGCCTGTATACCCTGGTTTCAAGCGCTGGAAAACGGCGACATCACGCCCGAAAAATGCACGCTTGTCGAAAACGTCGGAGGCATGTTCGATGGATGTTCCTGTCGAGCACTGGGTCATGTTCTAACGTGCTCAGTACAACTCAAAATCAGGGAAATTTGTGCAGAGAATCACGGTGAAGCATGACAATGCTTTCAGGCTCAGACCAGTCAGTGTTCATCAAATCAGGTTCATCTTTCGCATGTTGACATATCCAGCTCACGTTCACCGAGGGACCATTGAAGGGCCGCCACGTCCTACTGCTTGAGCCTTCCACAGAACACTTTCCATTTTTGGACCTGTCAGCGGAGATTCGCCAGATGATCTATGACCGGTGTTTTCTGGACGGTCGCAGCATCTCCATCAGTTCCTTGAGGCGCAGATATCACAAGCGTCGTGCAGTCAGTATCGGTCGCTTCTCGAATACATCTGCCCAGTATGACACGAAAACTGGAATATGGACCAACAAGCCTCGAAGTGCCCTTGGACTTTTGACAGTCAACAAGCAGATCTGGCAGGAAGCAGCCTCGACCCTCTATGAAAATGTTTTCAAATTTTCCGATTTCACTACCTGCCAGACATTTCTCGATGGTATTGGCGGAATGCGTGGCTTTCTCCGCGACATTGAATTCGAGCAAATGTCATACCTGAAGACCAAAGCTCGCACAATTTTCTTCAAACTACGCGAAGCCAAGCGCCTGCGCTCGCTGAGACTGGCATACGATGACGTGAGCGCCAATGTTGATATTTCTGGCCGTGTCCGTGCTGCCACATTCGCCGCTGACAGCAAGACTATGATGGTTGCACTTCACAAAACACGAAAGACTGAAGTCGGGCTGCCAGGTGTTCTCGACCTGGTCTGTCTGACGTGGGGGAAGTGCACATACTGCTGGACTAAGTGCGCCAGCTTTGCGCCTCTAACGACCGCCTACCCACAGAGTTGTCGTTGTGCTGAACTCAAGACTGAATGCGAGGAGGCGCAGAAGGCCATCCGTGGCTTGATTGCAAAGTCACTCGGCATTGAAGACTAGCACTTTCTAAAAGGCGAGAGAACATTCAACTCCCAAATGCTGATCGCACGGAAGATTGCTCTATTTTCTTGGCTGTTGGTGATATCTGAACGGATAGCAGTACATGTAGCGATCAGGACCGTCAAAGGGGATTCCAGATCCGCCAGCCTTACAAGACGTGTTGCACACTTTCCGCAGGTTCCCGCGCGTAAATTGCATGGACGCTTCAACGCGTGTGCATCGAAAATCCACTTCGCCGCCCTTTCTGACTTCACGAGACAGACCTTGACCGCCTTTCGTAAGTGGTGCCGCGCGGGACTGGCTTGCTTGATGGGTTTGGTGGCAGAAAGTGGGCCGCCCATATCGTTCCTTCTGTTTGATGCGGTGGGTGATGAACAAGGGTGTTCCTACCCGTTATGCGGCGCAGACGGTGGAGCTGCAGAGCAAACACGGCAAGACCTCTCGCCGACCGGTGCGTGCGTGTGGACGAACGTTTGCGTGCCTCGCGGTCGACTCGGAAGTGCAACATCTTCGACGTCCTCACCTCAGTCACTCGTTTGATACCCTCACCTGCTCTCTCCACTTACCGCAATCGAACTCCGTCACGCCATCGAGAAGCAGCTGTTGTCCGGTCCGCATTCTCAGTGCTGCAGAGCTGGAGCTGTTGCATGAATTGACACCCGAAGCGCTCGACCTGCAGAGACCCGTCCACGCCTGCCGCCCGCCTTCGCGCCTGTACGAGTACCACCTACCCGGCGCAAGACCGCAGTTGCTCGGAAACCTGAAGGCTTCGCGTCGCTCATGCACATGGCGTACCTGTAGCCGTCAACTCGAACGCTGCACCGCCCGTCGTCCACCCAGCAACATCGTATGGCCTTGGAGGACCGCAGTTCATTCGCTTACAAGCGATGGCACCCTCGAAGACTCATAAACTGACCAAGCATCACCTACAACCAACACTGCGTGGGCCTCAGCGAACGTGGGACGGCAGTGACGAGAGGCAGGCCCAACAGGCTGGCCGATCCGCTACCAATCTCAACGCTCAGGCATCCGCACAGTCATTGCGCGAAGCTTTTCGCCCCAGCTCACGAGACCGCCGGCT
>ANSM01003589.1:0-10273 GCA_000347735.1 Cercospora canescens BHU | reverse complement strand
CCAGCCAGCTCGCTGCTTTCGCAACGGGCCACCACATCCTTCGCACACCGCGGAGCCTCGCTCTCCAAGACGGCGAGCCTCGGGGGCATCAGAACGCTGACAGCAACCTCGCGACAACAGGGCAAGGTCCTTCTCGTCCTGTACGATGTGAGTACCCTCACTCTCTGCTCGAGCTCCACCAGCTCTGCCTCCAACCCATGGAGCTAACTTGCTCCACCAGGGCCACGAGCACGCAAAGCAGGAGCCACGCCTGCTCGGAACTACCGAGAACGAGCTCGGTCTGAGGAAGTGGATTGAGGACCAAGGCCACACTCTCGTCACAACCTCCGACAAGGAGGGCGAGAACAGCAAGTTCGACCAAGAGCTTGTTGACGCCGAAGTCATCATCACCACGCCGTAAGAGCTCACCAGTCGAGTGGAGCAACCCAACACAGCCATGGCTAACGAACCCAGTTTCCACCCTGGTTACCTGACTGCGGAGCGTCTCGCAAAGGCCAAAAACTTGAAGATTGCCGTCACTGCAGGTATCGGCTCCGACCACGTTGACCTTAATGCCGCCAACAAGACCAATGGCGGTATCACTGTCGCTGAGGTTACCGGATCCAACGTCGTGTCTGTCGCTGAGCACGTTGTCATGACCATGCTTGTCCTGGTCCGCAATTTTGTCCCAGCTCACGAGCAGATCGCTTCCGGAGACTGGAATGTCGCTGCTGTCGCCAAGAATGAGTACGATCTTGAGGGCAAGGTTGTCGGTACCGTTGCCGTTGGTCGTATCGGTGAGCGTGTGCTCCGCAGACTGAAGCCATTCGACTGCAAGGAGCTCCTGTACTACGACTACCAGCCATTGTCGCCAGAGAAGGAGAAGGAGATTGGCTGCCGAAGAGTTGAGAACCTCGAGGAGATGTTGGCGCAGTGTGACGTCGTCACCATCAACTGCCCACTCCACGAGAAGACACGCGGAATGTTCAACAAGGAACTCATCAGCAAGATGAAGAAGGGTACGTGCCAGAATCTCCCTTCATTCGAACGCTTGCTAACTTTGTCCTAGGCTCATGGCTCGTCAACACTGCTCGTGGCGCCATTGTCGTGAAGGAGGATGTCGCCGATGCCCTGAAGTCTGGTCAGCTCCGCGGTTACGGTGGTGACGTGTGGTTCCCACAACCAGCTCCAAAGGATCACCCACTCCGATACGCCTCGTACACCACCTGGGGCGGCGGCAACGCAATGGTTCCTCACATGTCCGGTACTTCCATCGATGCCCAGGCCCGATACGCCGCCGGCGTCAAGAACATTTTGGACGAGTACTTCAGCGGCCGTCAAAACTACAGACCTGAGGACCTGATCGTCCACAACGGTGATTACGCTACCAAGGCTTACGGTCAGCGCAACAAGGCATAGAGCAACTCGGCTGGTCTGAGCGATAATAATACCTTGTGATGCCTTTGGTGTAACGTGTATTTAGCGTGTTAAAAGAACCATTTTGTGCATATTACCGAGCGGATTTTCCCCATGCAAAGTCGCCATTGGTGTCTGATCGAATCTTGCCGGTAAGCTGACGATGCGCGTCATCTTCCATTGACAGGTATCGCAGGGCCATTGCACCGAACGAGCGCCGTTAGAGACCACATCGCGCTGCCGCCTTCGATTCCACCGCCGTTCCGCTGTCGCGACGTCGTGTACTAGCGGAGGGATTTCCGTAGAAGAAGAGCTGGGATGGGGTGAGCTGCCTTGTCTGGCAAATCATCGGCAAATACCACACGGCACGTGCTGTACGGCTTGGATGTGCAGAGACAGTCTCTTTGAAAGAGTTGGTACGGCGCGGTACAATTCTTCCTGGACATCACATGATGGAAACGGATTTTTTTTTGTTGTGCATCTCATGGGCCGCTACGAAACATTGCGGCTCAATGCTGCGCGCAGGTGGTGGCGCATACTGCACAAAGAGACAGCTCGCTTCCACAGCTCTGGACGCACCAATGAGGATCGCGCCAGAGTGTCCATGTCTGGAAAGTTCTCAGCGAGACGATCGCGACTACGCGTAGCGGTAGTTGCGAAGGATTCTTGCCGACATAGGGCTGATGACTGATGCAGGACTGCATGTACTTTTCCTATGCAGAAGGATCTGTCATCCCGCCAGCTGTGGGAATTTGGTTTGCGGAGACTTGCTGGTCAGTCATGGCGTCGATCGCTCGAGACAGAGTGTACTCTAGCATGTAATGTGCGGATCTCGGAAGTAAGATGGGGTTGTCGGGGTGGGTACTGATGACAGGGTGGACTTTCGTCGTCAATCATCACCTGGATTCGCAAAAGGAAAGTGTACCCTTCGCGATCAAGCAAGCCGCGGGATTGCCTTGACCACGAACATCCCCCTTGTATCCAGCCCCTCGGGACCAGTACGATCAGTCTGAGATTGTTGACAGTCAAGGTGTCCGACGAGAGCTCAGCAGCGACATTGGACACTGCTCCGAACCAACGTCCATCTGTTGACGACCAAGCTCTGGGACCTGTCGACCAGGTGACGTCTTGTGGGCTTACAGTAAACCTCGATTGAGGCCTGGTTCGGCGAGTTCATGGTTGAGGTCAGCCGTATGCACCGTGGACTCGCGCACAGAGGTGCTTGCTGCTATCTTCGTTCACACGCAGCTGCGGTGATGCAAAAGTTCCGCTGTGGACCCACGCCTGGCAAATGAAAATGCTCACGGCCAATCCGACGTCGAAGAATGTTATCATTTAGCATAATAGCCACATGGCCATGGTTCCTGCCGCAGTGAAGCACGGGCGACTGGCAACGGGCGGCCTGCTGTACCTTTTACCAATACAGTAGATCGCCGCGAGGGATGCGTAGGGCTGCAGAAGCAGGTCAGCGTCGTCATGAATGCAGGATAATTGGGCGGCAGTAGTAGCAGCGGCATCCTTCACCGTCTCGACGCCTCGTGGCAGCGCAGCAAAATGGATGACTCCGAATGTCGAAAAGGCGGAAGGGGAGAGCAGGTCAGAGGGCTGAGCACAAAGCCATCCCGACGAGCTAGACCCAAAGCGTGTGTGATATCTGCATTAATTATCCGCTTTCGATCCTTAGTTGCTATTGATAGCCTTCTTCTGACTCCCGTGATCGCACTAGACGACGACACGACGCTTGCGCTCGCTCACGACTTACTTTGCATGCTTCGACGTGCCGTCCGTTCTGGCCACCGATTCGCTTGTCTGGCCTCGTGGCAGGTCCTACACGCCCCGCTAGTGAGAGGCACTGCACCTTTGGCTGAAAGAAGTGTCTGCCACTTCTCTTCCGAAGCTGTGTTTGTGACAGCGTCCGCTGCAGGCACGGGAATAGATGGCTTGTCCGATGGATGGTTGTCTCTAGTCCCTGGAAAGCCTTCCACGATGACATGCGCAGGTGCTGTCTGAACGTGTGCTTGGGGTGAGCATGATCCTATATAGACCACGACCCGATCGCCACTTCTGCTTCCCTTCTCATCATCAGCATCACGGCACAACAGCTTCTTTTCCTTTCAGTCTTCGGCGCGGATTTCCTATCGTCAACCGTCAATAATTCACCTTCGAAACTCGAGGCTCAACACATCTGTTGCTAGCAATACCACCCAGCACAACTTCCAGCTTCAGTACGCCTGACGTTTCTTGTCTCCTACTGTCATCTCTTCAACGATCGATTCCCTTATACCCAAACACCTTTTCTTATTTCGTATCTCAACTTCTTACAATGGGCCGTGGAGGATACAACTAAGCGACGTCTTCACTCCAACTTCAAGACCTCCTTAGCGACAAGCAAGAACTGCAAAACCGGTTGCGACCTTCTCCACGCAAGAGCATTTCTATTCTTATCGGGTATATTTACACGGCAATATCTCTCCACACAAAACACGCAATGTTTCAAATCAGATCCATGGCGACATCGAGGATGGCGAACGATGATGGTAGAGGGTGAGCACAGGTCAGACACTTGATGAGATTTGGTCTGACATTTTGCAGTGGATACAATTAAACCATTCCGGCAATGGATCATTTCGATTTGAATGCTGAGCTAGACTCGGCTGCACGTCTTCTGGACCACACTCAGTTCTCTTCTTAATTGTAATGGGGCCTGGTCTCTACTTTTCTGGACTTCACGATTTCATGGGCTGGTACGAGTGCTTTCAGTACGACCTGATTGACTCAGGGTAATCTCTTTTGGCGTTTTGCGAGACAGGGTGGGATTGGAATTGGCAAGAATCAAGACATTTCAGCGGCATTGCAAGGCGTTCGGCATAGAGAGATAGACATATTCTGGACCAAATGGAGATAGAAAAAAGCGAGGTGCGCAAGCACAGGATGGCAGTCTGATTCTCTGCTGGACGGGAATACAAATCTTGCAGCTTCAACTTTGGCGAGACAATGGCAAGACACATTAGCATATATCTCTACTACCACACTACCGCCTATTATCGCTGACACATACAGTAGCAGTGAGGGGAACACGCTCGCACTCGGTATACCAGGTCTGAAAATGCCAAGACAAGAGCCCGGGTCGTTCGAAACCCTTAGACAGGTATCCTTGCTACCGGAACGTCCGCAGCCAACATGATGCTCTCCGCAAACACTGCCACAAGGCAAGGTCCCGGCATTCGCACAAGCCGAGAAACAAGTACTTTGCTTGGACCCCAATGGCCGACGGCCGATGTCTCGCTCACTCGATCTCCGATAGAAGTCTTCCCTTGGCGAACATGTGCTGTCACACCATACGCGTCTGCGGCACAAGCCCCGTCCATAGAAGCCATGACGGACCTTGCTACGCTGAGCCGTCCCCACCACTCCGCCACAATAAGCATTACGGAGGCGTGTGTACTTCAAAAGTCTTGATCGCCACTTCGTGTTTCACAAGCCTGTGCCAACTCGGCATCCTGACGTTCCGTCTCACGTTGCACAAGTACATCTCCACCACGCTCCGCGAAAGAAGTCCAAGCAGAAGTGAGATCACCTTTTTGCACAGCTGTGATCATCATGCCACTTTCAGATAAGATTCCTCTCACAACAACGCAGATTGTCATCATTGCAGTGGCGGTGGTGATTGGCGTCGTCCTGCTCTTGTCTGCAATAGCATTCTGCTGGAACCGACGGAAGCGACAACGCCAGACTATTCGCTACATGAATCCGAAATTACGCGGAGGCGGCGACGACGAGACCGAAGTCGTCGAATTCATGAAATCCGGATCCTTCGACTCCACGTATCCCAGAAGCTCTGAGCTCGATAGCAGCAGCCGCCCGTGCGAACTGGGCTATACCACGAGACCATTGTCAGAAGTCCCACGAACGCTGCAGCCCGGACAGACCAACACGGCACTGCCAGAGTACAGTCCACTGGTAGTCGACGTTCCCAAAGCCGAGCTCGAAGACACGAGCAGGCGAGAACTACCGCCATCCAAATCCGACGAAGTACTGAAGCCCATTCCTCTGAATTTTTCGCCGCTGGCCAGGGACAACACACGGCTGACGTGCGATACCAAAGGATTCCAAACCGTTCAAGAAACCACACATACTCGTGACCCCGCCGCATCCGAAGACGATGATGTGAAGCCGGTCGATCCGAATAGAGTCAGCTCGCCGACGATTCCGATGTTGCTGCAGAGTGTTGGCAAGGACGAGAGTTGGACACAAAGACAGCCTAGCCCCGTCAGTCCCCTGGCGAGTCCAGATCTGAGTCCTCGGAGTGGAAGGCAAAGACGCGTGAGCTTTGCATCGCCAATATCTCCTTGTGAGCCGTCGATTGTCATTGATAGCTCGAGACTGGCTGCTCCAATGCGTCCTGTGGCTGGTTGAAGTGGAGTCGTAGGCTTCCTGTATATTTTACCAGCACAGGCTACGAGAAATGACAGATACGATGTAACGATCCACGATTCATTTTCCAACGCAGAATTTCTCAAATACCACGCCTAGTACCTCTTCCACGTCTCCCGATTCGCCTTTTCCCGTGATTTTGGCGAGACAGTCGGCTGCAGAGCGTAAATGTTCGGCTGCGAGGACGATGTCGGCTTCTGGATTGCCATCCAAATTTGTTTCTGAGTCACATTGTGCTTCGGACATGAAGTCATCCAAGTGCTCAATGCATTGATCGAGTAATAATCGGTGCCGCTCGGAAGCTCCTAGCGACTCCTGCCAGATTGACCGATCTTGGTCGTGGGTGTCGTTGCCGTGCTCGGGCGAGATAGCTGCGGTCAGCTTTTCGAATTCGCTGACGAGTCCTTTGAGGAACGAACGTAACGATTCCCGCGCCTCATCTGTATCGAGGCACGACACAAGATGTATCACATCATTCGATGCGAGCGACAGTCTGTTTCTGATGCCTTGTAGGGCATTTTCATTCATGCTCGCCCCATCGGAAACCAGGTCCGCCTTGTTGACGACAGTCACAACATTCTTTCCCTCGTTCGTCAGACGTTCGGCCACTTCACATACTTCGGGGTCGAGATTGAGGCAAATGCGACCATCCGCAGTCTGCTCAAAGCTGAAAACCACAACGACCACATCGCTCTCCTCAGCTCTCGCTTTCGCTCTTCGCATGCCCTCCTGCTCGATCTGATTGATCTTCTCGGTAGAAAGTCCAGCCCCAGGATGTGCGGTAATTGCCCTTCGCAATCCGGCGGTGTCGCCAAATCGGCAGAGATATCCTCCCAAATCGAGTCCGATTTCCACAATATCACGCGTGGTACCAGCTTCATTACTGACAATCGCCGCTTCTCGCCCGACAATGCGATTGAGCAGAGAACTTTTCCCCGCATTGGGCGCACCCAGCAGTGATATCTTGATGCCGTGTCGAAGGAGCTCTCCTCGTACAGCATTCCGACTGTGAATCACAAGAGACTTGCGGAGCACTCCAACTTGCTCAGCGACAGAAGTCATGAGCTCGCTAGGGCTTTCATCGAAATGCTGATCTTCGCTGAAATCAATGAGTGCTTCGAGCTCGCCGCGCGCGTATAATAGCTGTTGCCGCCATGCTTCATACTGTTTCACCAGGCTTCCGGTCGTGCCACGAACAGACAAGCGCCTCTGCTGCTCGGTGTCAGCGGCTAGGGTGTCGCCGAGAGATTCCACTTGTGTGAGATCGAGCCGGTTGTTCATGAAGGCTCTTCTTGTGAATTCTCCGGGCTCCGCATATCTGATGACGCTCCCAGTCGAAATACCGCATCTCGGTATCGCGGCAAGGACGGCTTTGACAATGGCCGGTCCACCATGGACGTGGAACTCCAGCACATCTTCGCCAGTCGCGGTATTGGGTCCCGCGAAATAGAGCACGAGCGCGCTGGAATCGAGCACAGAGTTTGGAGACGGTGCTTCTGTCGGATCGTAAAGAGTCCGTACGGTCGCTACTCGGGACTTGGGCGATTTCTTGCCAGGACAGAGCGCATTGTAGACTTTCAGACTCGAGGATCCTGAAATGCGAATCACGGCTATTGCCGCTCGCCCGGGAGCAGTCGAGAGCGCGTATATGGTAGGCTCATTGTATGCCCCGCTGGTGACAGATGCAAATCGTCTGCATTCGATGTGTTGTGAAAGTTGCAATGTGAATCGCAACGTGCGCGTGTACGTACTGCCGCGCGCGCCCGCATTGATCCATATCGGTGACCCGACGACTTCAGAGGGGGTTTTCCAACATGATCTGGCGATCCTAGCGATGGATAGTGTCCTGCTCATCAACAGCGCTTCGAGTCTGGTGATACTGACGAGCGCTGTCTAATCTGGCCCTGGAGAATGGGGAGAATCACGCGAAAACGAATCCGAAAATCGCAGCAAATTGGCCAACGCGCTAATGCCGCCGTTCAGCCCTAACTACGCCTGATGGGCGTGCAACACAGCCCTGTGGCTTCAGCCATTACACTGCACATACGGGAATACAGTACCAAACGATTGTCATCCGGCGGAATCTACCATGTGGAAGCCACAAGCCAATCTTGCATGATGCTATGCATAAACTAGCGATCGGAGCTGCCGAAGACACGCAAAGCCTGCGTGGCATGCGTTTCTTTCACGGTCTTCTCACAACAGAGTCCTGAGCGCCTTCACCTCAGTCTACTGTTACATCAGCTCCGACGACAGCTTTCCCCAGTCATGAATCTAGCATATCTCGTCATCCGTCGTTCCTGTACACATCTGGCTACCAAGCATAGCCATCTTCTTCATCCTCCGCGTCTTCGTTCCAATCATCGTCTCCACTTGCCTCTGCGTCGAGGAAATCGGCTTCTGTGTATTGCATCTCGCGAGGACGTTGATTGTCAATGCGAATGTCCACAATCCCGCAAAGGCCTTGGACAAATTTCTCCGGCACTTTGCGCCAGTCTGCGCCTCCATCTTCGTCATCCGACTCCGTGTCCGGTGCAGACTCTGGCGATGGAGTGGTGGTCTTCGAACGCGAAAGAAGCTGGCTCTCTGCCACACGCTTGCTGCGACGTTGTGGCCTAGACTTGGATTCAACAGGCAGATCTGAGTCTGAGTAGCGATCTGTGTCGCCGCTGGGCTTGTGCGGCAAGACTTGAACGTGCGAAGCCTTTCGAATACGGATTTGTCGGCCGTCGAAAGGTAGGTCTCGGCTCAGCTCGTCCAGATCGCTGCTGTACATCTTGTCCCCAGTGGAAGCACTCTGCCAAGACATCCGGAACTGCCGCAGCGAACCCAGATTCTTGCTTGGCTCTGCATGTGCACGCTGGTAGACACGCCGAAGACGCTCAATCCATTGGTCTCGGAATTGCACACGATCACGCCACGGAATGTCGATGTGCGCATGAATGATCAGCGTGCGCAGGTCTGGCAGCTCATCCGCACGTTCCACCAGTGTCCGAAAGAAATTCTGCGCTGATTCAGGTGACCACTTCTGTGCTTCCAAAATCTCCAAGTGCCGCAGGGTCGATGGCCAGGCCGCATTCTCATTCTCAGGCAGCAGCTCATCGTAGAGCTCAAAAGCATCATTCGTCGTTTCTCTCTCACTGTAGAGCTGCAGATCCATCTTGAGAACCTCCAAACGCGGGCATTTCTCCTTTAAGCTTTGGGTGAAGCTCAAATTCAAGGCTGCATTGTTGTTCAGCTCGAGGACCCTCAGCTGGGAGCCAGAGGTGTTGAAGAAGTCTCGCAACATGTCGCTTGTGATCTCCAGGCAATTGCTGAGTTCGAGACGCTGCAGAGTGCTTGGGAGCCGCTGCAGGAATTTATCCATAATGATGTCGCATGATATGAAGGTGAGATCGGTCAGCGCGGGCAATTTGGCGATAGAGGTTGCAAGACCTGGCGGATTGCTACTCCCATCATCTAAATCCACCGCTGCAGGCTCCAGGCTGTCATCGACGTTGAAGCCGGTAACGACCAAACGCTTCAAATATGCGAAGACGCTACTGTCGTGGACATCGGACAATTTCTGATACAGGTCGAGGGGTATGTCATTGGCCAAGGGGTGCTTCGCAATGGTGTCGCGACTCCAGCGCCAGGTCCGCAGATGTATTCCGCAATCTTCCATCGCCTTGACTAACTCTCGCGGTTGGATCGTCCACTTGGGTTGCTTTCGGGGTCTGTAGGGCTTTTCGTAGTTTTGATGCAGCAATTCCATGTGCTGGAGCTGTGGCAGCTGTGGGATGAGCTGCAAGAGATCAAACACAGGCCTACCCGGAGCCGAGTATGCCAAGTTTCGAAGGTCAATGTTGAGCCTGTGAATTTTCGCATTGTAATTCACGAATCGTTGATCGTTGGTGGTACGCAAGAGATCGAGCAGCTGATGAGGATGCTGGGTATTGTAGATGCCAGGCGAGTTGTAAAATGCATCGAGCGCAGGCTCCATGAATGCGCGACATACCCGTGCGGCAGACAGCTTGAGCCATGCTGCGTTGTCATGCGACGGGCGAGTCCACGACTGCGTGTCGCCGGCAGCAAAAACGAAGATGTTTTTGAGGATGTCATGCGGTAGCCACTCCCACTTCGGTACCTTGCCATCGCTTGGACCATCGAACACTTTTTTCACGGGCTCAGCATTCGGCTTCCTAGACTTCCCCACCCGGAACGCCTTCTTAAGTGAACTCTGCCGAGTCTTCGCGGCCTTGCTCCGAGTCTGAGGTTTGCGGCGGATGCTGAGCTTGCGTCTCTTGGGCGCAGGCTCTTGCGCGACCTCGACAGACTGTTCGTGTGGCGTGAAGTCGTCTTCGCTGTCGGCCTCGAAGTCATCGTCGGTGTCGGGGTCGAGGTAGATGGAGCGGCGTCGAGTGGCTGCTTGACGGGTGGAACGTCGCTTCGTGCTCGCCATGAC
>ANSM01003586.1:0-11765 GCA_000347735.1 Cercospora canescens BHU | reverse complement strand
CGGCGGGAAGGGTTGCCATGCAAGCCACTCCAGCCGAATTGATAGAACGCATGGCCAACCGAGACGAGGCGACGCGGGCGGCTTATGAACGCCTGCAAGAGAATGGTTTCGCACCAGCAACCATTGGTGAGCGTCCGATGGGCCCATTGTATCGACCTCTAAACATTGACGACTTACTCCTTGACCGATCCGATTCTGACAACGAATCTGATGATGAAGCGAAAGGACTCGACGCCAGAAACACCGGACGTCCGGCGGATCCATTGGGCGAAGAAGAGCTGAACGTTAAGCTCGACTGTCAAGTCTGTTATACTCAGTTTGCCGATATTGCATGCCTGCCTTGCGGGCACTTGGTCATGTGCCGATGGTGCAGCGAGCAGCATTCTCCGACCATGGCGCACGACAGGACACGTCCAAGACGAGCTGCGGCGTGCCCGGTTTGTCGAAAGCAGATTCGACAAAAGGTTCGAGTTTTCAGGCCTTGATGTAGATGTCAATCTAGCCCCGACGGAGTGAGCCACGAATTGGACTCTACAGCTTTTCAAGCACCACGGGGAATTGCAACGTATCAAAACGATAGACGTACGGCACGGCGAGCAGAGACTCGGGATCTGGGATATGAAATCGAGCAGTCATGCTCTTAATGACACACACGACAGCCATGCACACTATCGGTGCATAGATACCCAATCATTCACATCGTAATCCACAACATGCCGTTCTTCTTCGTCTTTTACAGCCATCTCCCAGCTGAGCACCCTCCGCCTAATTACCACCTGCACCTCCTCTCTTACACCCCCGTCGTCAGTAACAACCCCTCCTTCCGACGAGACGCAACGACATTCAGAACTGCGTATGCTGCGACGCCCGATTCTGCTGCTCCTTGATCCGATCGCTCCTTCTCCGCAACTTTTCCTCCTGTCTCACCAATTTCTGTCGATCCGTCAAATCTTTCCGCAGCTGATCATTCTTCGACAGCCGTTGCTTTCGTGCTCGTCTCTTGGAAAAAGACATGATGATAATTTCAAGTCGTGTAAGGTGCGTTCCCAGTATGATTTCGATAGAAGGTCGTTCGTTGAAGTCTTTGGATTTTGGAGATTTGTGTGTTCGCAGTTGTAATTGTGAATGGTGTGAAGGTGTTCGTGGATTGGATTTGACTTAGAGAAGTGATGTTTTGAGTTGTGATGAGCAACGACTTCTCTCTACGCCACTATATAGCAGTACCATCGTCATTTCTAGAAATCGAGCTTCGAGCCCAGCCTCGTTTCGTAGCAAGGATGGCATGTCCGAACAGCTTCGTTGCTTGAGTCATATGGACCCTTTAGCGTCATCAAGGCCTAAAGATCTCGAGTGAGTGGGCAAGCTCGATCAAAGAGGGAAATGGAAAGTTGGCATGGCTGTGAGGTGTCAATGTTGTCGTGAACTTTATCGTAGTCTTCGTAGGTCTGATCTAGAGTGACATTCCTGTCCATGCCAGGATTTCTATACACGACCGCCTTGGTCTCTCCACGCCCATTCGCACGTACTGGCAACCATTGCAACTTGTGCCTGCTTATGCGAAGATGGGAACATCGATGCCGTACTGTGACACTGTCAGCTTTGCCAGATTTGTTCAGCCCATGGATGGAACTCACGTTGAGAGGGTTGTTGAACCGCAGGCCCTTGTCGAGCTCAGAAATCTGCTTGATCTCATCCTCGGAAAGATTGAAGCTGGTGACGTCCAAGTTTTGTGCAAGACGCTCCTGGTTGTTGCTCTTGGGAATGACAGCAATGCCGCGTTGCGTCGCCCACCGCAGCAAGACTTGCGCAGGAGACTTTCCGTGCTTGTCCGCAATGCTCTTGATCGATGAGTGGTCGAACAGAAGTGGGGTGTCTTTGGCCTTTTGCATGTTGAGCTCGAGGAATGACTGAGGGCCGAACGACGAGTATGCTGTCACTGCGATGTTGCGGCTCTTGCACAAGTTGAGGAGATCTTGCTGCACCAGGTATGGGTGGTGCTCGATCTGGAGGGTGTGTGGCAAGGTCTTGGCGTAGCGCTCAACGTCAAGAAGAAGTCCTCCATTGTAGTTCGAGACGCCAATAGCTTTGATCAGACCCTCGTCGTACAGCTCCTCCATCGCGTGGTACGTCTCCTCGAGCGATGCCTTGCTCAGGGAGAGCTTGTTGTTCTCATCGAAGAATCCTGGTGGGTATCGTACGGAGGGGTCGACGTACTTGAGGGCGATTGGGAAGTGAATGATGTACAGGTCGAAGTAATCGATGCCCCAGTCCGCCAGCTGCTTCTTGGCGATTGGCTTTACGCGCTCCCTGTCGTGGAACGAGTTCCATAGCTTGGACACGATGAAGAGTTCCTCACGCTTCACAAGTCCATCTTTGATAGCACGAGCCACTCCCTGGCCAGCCTCCACCTCGTTGCCGTAGTCACAGGCGCCGTCGAACAGACGGTAGCCAGTCTTGATGGCGTTGTAGACCTGATCAGCGCAGGTGTCGTTGTTCACTTTCCAAAGGCCGAAGCCGACAAGTGGCATCTGCTGCAACGTCAGTTCTCATTCAATCGCATGGATTCCGCGACTGAAGACCGACCTCTTTGCCATTGCTCAGCTTGACGGTGGGAGAAGGCATTTTGGAGTACGGCCGCGACAAAGGAGTATTGATCAACTGAAGCCGTGGCAGTGCTGGAGCTCGATGTGGCGTGACGGTGGGCAAATGCGAGCTGCGAGAATGGAACAGAGCAGTGGTTCTGCGAGAAAGAGTCAGTTTGAATGCACGAGGAGCTGTCGCGAGGCGATGTTGACCTTCTTATAGCTTGCATGACCGGGAGCAAGAGTGTGGCACCCAAGTCTCCCGGCGGCTCTGCGGTGGCTCTGGGTTATTTGTTCAATCGGGGGTCCAACATTTTTGCCAGAATGCAGCACAACAGCTCGACGCTGAACTTCGTCATTGGAGGGGCTAAAGCGTTCGGCAGTCGCGACGTGGAGGCATGCTCGGGGAGCTCCACTCGACAAGCATTGGCGCGGCTAAATTACACTCTGAATCGAATATACAGTACATGCAGGGCAGGCAACACATGTCCACGACCCGGTGGAATGCTCGCCTGCGGCTGCGGCATATGCGTGTGGGATGTCATCGTCCAACCCCATCAAGTCCCATTCATCTCCCCGTCGGCTTGAATCTGTGGAATTGCGACCAATGATGCAGTCTGTAGTCATGATTGAATAGGATAAGCCTCCCTAGAGACCCGACCTGTGATTTACAAAGTGCTGAGGGCTCTTAATGCCGACCCGACTGGACCTAGGACCAGGCTTCTCCTCTCGAGCTCCGTGCTTCAGTCCCCCGTTTGCCTGTCGATGGCCCCGATAACTAGTATCTACATGGCCTCTTCCAACGCCGTACTTTTCTTCGCACCTCGCAGCCCACTGCTATGCAGAAGAATAGTGAATCATCTGATATATGGGAGAAAAGAGCATGCCTTCTACGACGAGAATCGCTTTGTGAACTTCGCAATAACTGTAGACAGTCAGCAATCGCCCAGCTCTCGGGATAATTGCGGAGAGCTTCTTACTGTGCAATGCGACCACGGAGATGATGAAGCCAATCGAGAGAACCATAACCACAAAGGGGTCGACCTTGAGACCGGGTGACTCATCCGTATACAGTCCTATTCCGCAGGTTAGTGCTCGTCCAATTGATGGTCGTAGCCACCGACGAGACTCGAACGATATAGACAATAGTTGTGGCCACGTACTCAACATGGTGCTGCTGCTGCCCCCTGCACCGGCGGCTCTTGTGCTTGCTGGTCGAGCATTGGCAATCTTGTCAGCTCTGTCCGCAGCAGCCTTCCTTCTGATAGCAGTCGCTGGTCCACCTGGAGCCTTGGGCGAAGCTGGTCGTGCCGTCGTAGAGCCAGTGGATGGGGGAGAGTTGATTGGCGACGAAGGTCGTGGGGAAGACTAGAGAGGCGTGCATGTCAGCATTCGATGCACGAATTCCAGTTCCCTCCATCGCTTGATGAGAGCGCGCGCCGTCAATACTACGCGAACATCGTGTGCACTGCGATTTACCTGTGCGGGCTCGGGTGTGAAGCCTTATGGGGGTCTTCAGAGAGACTTACCATTATGGGCGGTTGCGTCGCAAGGCGATCTCGATTGAACGAATCAGAGCGTCAACTGGAGCGACTCGAATCGAAGGAGTGGCGCGTGGGCAGTGGGTGGTGTTGTACGTTGTCTCGCGTTGTGCACAGTCGCGGCCGAAGGAGAGGACACGATAGCTTTGGACTGCACGTCGGCGGCAGAGCCGCGTTCTTGGCTCCAAAGCTGGACAGGGTGCGGCGCTAGTCCTGGTTAAACGTCCTCTCAGTGTCTTACTTCTGGTGAGTGGAAGCGACTTCGACATTCTATACATGCATACCTCGAGCACTGTTCGGCAAGAGACTTAAACGTGGCCCCCCAAGAATCTGGCTTTGGTTGTATCTCAGCTATGATTGCGAGGATGTCACTCGCAAACCCGCTCCAGATGTGAGGATATGATTTTAAGCAACCCACATGCCGTAAACTCCACCCCAAACCCGTCCCCCATCCGCTACGCATAGCGCGCATCCAATATGTACCAAAGGGATATCTTCTGCTAAACCATGCCAAGGATGCCGAGCCGTAACACCAGTCCGCACCAAACAAAGCATTCAATATTTCACTCCCCGAGCGCTTGCTCATGTCCCAAACGGCCCCGAAAGAAAATGCTGACCACCGTTGAGCACCACAATTTTGCACAATCAGAACCCAGGACACCGATTTCCACATGCCATGAATGCAGCAACAAGAGAAACTCCGCCGCTAAACCATCGTCAACTTCTGTTGTTCTCCGCTGTTGTGAGCTCATTGCTTCGTGTGAAAGTTTCAGCCCCAAACGGAGGGCTGAACAGAAAGATTTTTGCTGCCGGGACCCCACGTCCCACTGCTGCTACCCCAGTTTCCGAGGCCACTTGCGCCTTCCTTGGTGAGGGAGGGGTTAGAGGCTGCCGAGGTCGAGCGTTGATCATTTCCCGTGTTCGCTGGCCTATTATCGCTGGCGTTGAAGCCATAGCTGAGCGAAGAAGGTGTGAGCGGTGTTGTAGATCGCTTTCCGAGTCCAGGTGCTTGGGCTGGCCTTGTACCGATGGGAGCAACGCCGGCTGCGCTGCCCTTGGAGACACCAGTAAGTGGTGGCGACTCGCCTGGTGAGGAGGTTGAAGTCCGGCTACTCTGTTGTGCATCGTTTAGCAAACCGAATTGCTGAACAGGTGGATTCGAGACAGGAGATGCAGTACTTTCAGCGCGATCACGCGGTGGCATTTGCACTGATCCATCTGCTCCGCTTTGAGCTTGACCAAACGGATCAAACGCCAGTGGCGAAGGGCCGCGCCCAGCACTTGATGTGCGTGCGTCCTGGGACGGTGCTCTGGTGCCATCTGCATTGTACAAGCTTGAGCCTTCGCCGTACAAGGCACGATGTTGACGGGCGATCAACTCGCGGCGATCTTCTTCGCTCATGGTTGCAGGACTCAGCGATCGGTCTTGCGTCTGCTGCTTGCCGCCTATGCTCCATGTCAGCAGGATTCCCACGTATAGTCGACTAGCCCAACTCACTCCGGTTGTACTGCTGCTCCTGATGGTAATTCCGCAGCTCACGCTCGCGCTGGGCAGCCATCCTACGCTTGGCCTGCAACATCTGCTCGGCTTCGCTGGGCTGTCTTCCTGGAAATCTCTGGCCAGCATAGTAGCCTTGCAGCCCTGCAGAACCCGGTCGGTCGTTGCTGAACTCGCTGCTGACGGATTGGTGTCGTGATGGGGCCCCGCCCATCCTCGGGTCACTGCCATATTCAAAGGGACGGGCCGGTGTTGGCATGCTCTCCCTTCGTCCAGGTCCGCCTGCCACGGCCATCACTGGGGTCGGCAACCACTTGCCGCTCTTTATGAGATTGTCCGTTGCACGCTCGATCTCTTCAAATTGCGACGCGAACGCGTTGGAGTCCGACTGCTGCGACATTGCGGATCCGGAGGCGGAGCGTGAGGGAGGTGCTTGCTGTTCCCACGAAGGCTGGCGACCCGGCGCAGCCCAAGAGCTCTCGTTGTTGTTGTCGTAGAATGCCATGATCGTCCAGGAAGTGTCGTCGAAGGGCGGATCGGATTAGGGTATTTTGGATCCGTGTCGAATGCAAGAAATAGACGATAATGATGACGATGTGTCGAGTCCTCTTTGACTGTGCACAGATGCAATCAGAACAGTGCCTCCACACGTCCCTCCTCTCCCTCCCCCGAGAATGCGCGCGGTGGTGGCGGTGGTGGTGGTGGTGGGCGAGCCGCGGGTAAATGGCGAAGTCAAAATCGGAGACTCGCGAGCGCAAATTCTTGGGTGTTGTACGACGTTGGGATAGACAAAGCAATGCGTACCTTTCTACGACGTGGGCGGGCGGACGGCGGGATGGGCACGAGAAAGGAGCGACTCACGCGGCGCGACGACGACGGAGGAGAATGAGAGACTCGGCAGAAACAGGCAGAGGCAAAGGGCCTTTGAGAAAGCAAATTGAGCTCCGCTCTGCCTTCGGGCCCTTGGAGGCCGTCTTTCTCTCGGCGCGTCTACAGAGTCGATTAATTTCCGGGGCCACCAACGCCTCCACTGTTTCTCAGCATCACTTCGCCCTTGGCGGCGAGTATGTATGGCGATGTGCTGCTGCCCTCCAACGTCGCCTGTGCGAAGGGCGCGGATGCCCGAGGCCAGTCGATGCAACCAACAGACGCCCGTCAACCAAACCTCTGCGCGTCTGCCCTCCATGCCTGGTCTGCTGCCGGCCACACGGACCCCTTCATGTCCCTCCACGCCGTACACCTCGTCTGGTTAGCAGCAAAGCTTGACCCCCAGCACTGCCGTTCCTGTCTTCGTTCGACCTCACAGTGCGATCCGCACCCACCTACCGTCTCCGGCCGCTGCGAGCGAGCGTGCGATAGCTTCACCGACCCCGCGCACCCGCTGCATATGATGAGCTTTCCATGAGTTGATGCGATGACCAATCCCCATCCTCACCGGCCTAAGAAGACAATGCGAAAGGCACAACGCAGCTACCCCTCGACACCAGCCCGGCGATATATACCAACGATGCCCGCCGCCCGCGTCACATGCACCATCGAGTGCATGCAAGTAGCACGCGTGCATCGTGCATGCTTCTGCGGTCGTACTTTGACCTGCCGATCACTCGTCTCCCACACACCAGATTCCGTGGTACAGCAGCTGACACGTCTTCGCTGCCCCATCACTCACAAATACTTCACTTCCAGGTCCGCGTTCGTGAGGCCAGGTGGTTGCGCAGACTCCCTCGCACTTGCACGTCATGAACCGACCTCACGTGCGCTCCGACTCCAACGCCCTCAGCTGAATCACTTCTCGCGACCCTTGCTTATCGAGCGAATAGGCGCCCATGTTCGATACGTGAAACGAGAAGCAGCGTCTGCAAATCCTGCTTGCATCTCGTTTGTAAAAGTCGACGGGATGCCTAACATTCTTGCGCTCTCCGGGGCGGCAAGCAGGATCGTGATTGATGATCACGCGTTTCGAGCCTGCGGCACACTGTCTCACGCGCGACCTTTCGCTTGGAATGCGTGTAACTAGATCATGACTGTTGGTACGAACATTCATTCCAGTGTCTTAAGAAGGCCATGCCCCGTGCGTCGTGCGCGAGTGCGTACATTCGAGCACACTTTTCACCATCACATTGCGGCTTGACTCGAAATGATCTCCTATATGCTCGACAAGCAATGTCGCGTCCTTCAGCAGATCTACTGCCGCTGGCGACATCTCCTCACGTCGCTGAGCTCCGAGAGCTCACTCCCGCGACCCGAAGCGCAACCACCAAGCACAAGATCGAAGACCATGTTTCGTGTCGGTCTTGCAGACTTGCCGCCAGAGTTGCTCCTCGAAGTGATCTCCTACCTTCCAGCCTCTTCTCTAATCTCCTTCAAGCTGTCGAGCAAGCAAATCTACATCTCCACCCCAGATCCACCAGCAAACTGGCTCAAGACCGCAACCGATTGTCAAAGGATTGCAGCATATCGCGCCACTCGTGAACGGAAAGAGCTCCTTGGGGGCCGCAGGAGATGCGTGCATTGTGGCATTGTGGCGCCAGTTCGTCGCTTTATTGGAGACGCCCCGCTATGCAAATGGCATCAAGCACGATTCATGAGTAGCTCGATTCCGCGACACATGGAGAGCTCGCTGAAGATCCGGCTGTTGCTTCTGACCCGCGAGAAAGAAGATGCGGTGTGGATACCGATCAAAAGGATATATTGTGCACACGAGCGCGAGACCATCGGCTGGCACATGTCCAATTGCTCATGCAACTGCGACAGCTGCGGGCATTTCGAGGTGGAGTGCTTGATCCGACTGTCGCCGAGCATGGATACACCCCAAATCTCAGAACCCACGGCGGATGGGAAAAGCGTTTCGGAAGAGCACTGGCACACAGCAAGGTCAGGATGGGCGGCGAGGATATATCCACGGGAGATACTGGGTGAACCGCTGGCGGCATACAAGAAATTGGTGCCGATAATGCATTTGGAATCTCGTTAAATCGTTGAGCTTGGGTATCATTTCACATCAGACCATCGGCACTCCGAACGCCAGACCACTCGACTTATGCACTTTCCAGTCTCGACTTCTCGTTGCTGTATGGTGACATTGAAGGCTCGGGACTGCGACGCGGCTTCTCATCAACGAACCTGAATGTTGATCTCGCAGACGTCCTTTCCTTTCCCCTCTCTAGCTCTTTGCCGTACTTCCGCATCGTGATGGCCAACGAGCACTGCGCTCCAGTAAGGCACATGACGAATCCGATGAGGACAATCTGCACCGCGCTCAGTGCTGCGCGACATCTCTTTCTGTTGCTGGTTTGCCACAGATACTCCTTCTGGTACCGGACCGACGTGACGATATCGTGTCTGAAGTTTCGCGGACTCCACGTCGGGTCGTAGGTTGCCGTGCAGACATTATGATCGTAGAAAGCTTCGAAGAAGAACTGCAGGATGAGCAGGCGGACGATGGCGGATACAAAGGTGTCCAGCAGAAGGAAGTGCGCGAACGAAGTCGTGAGGGCGGGTCGCTTCTAATGCAGATAGATGAGTGGAATATTCTCGACAGCATCGCTTCTTCATCGTCGTTATGCTTACTGTCGCTATCCCGAACAGTCCGAGCACACTCAGGGCACTGCCAGCCCACGCATAGAGCTGAATGCTGAGGCCGATGTAGAGAGGATCGTCAGGTAGGTATGCGCATGATAGTGCGACCAGCACATTGTACACCAATGATACAATCGCAATGGTCACTGGGAAGCACCTGCTCGCACTGCAATCCGGTCAGTGTCTGCTCACGCGACTCCAGGCCAGAACACAAGCTGTAGCTGGGGATGGTGACAGGTACACCGACCTCTCGGAACCAGGATGATGACGCCCCGCCATTTGCCTGGTCAAGCTTCACGCGAGCCCGGTGCCAGCCGGAGATGCTTCGACTGCCACACGACGACGTCCTCGCAGATGGGAATGGGATCAGAGGCGAGAGACAGCAAACATGGTGTGCTCGCGGAGCATGACGAGAAGAGAGAGAAAGAAAGTGAGACCATGAACCACCCTGGTATAGAACGGAATGATGTTCAGATGACAAACTCTGATCAAGAACCGTTCGATGCAAAACACTGCACTGCTGGGCCTGGGTCATGATTCTCGTTATGCAGACCACTTGCTCTAAAGTCCGGTGTCCCGCGCTTCCGCCAGATCCGAGAGGCGGTCGAGCAACGCTGCAAGGCTGGCGGTCGGTGCGTGAAGAGAGCCGGGCGTCGGTCTGATTGGAGATTACTTATCGAAAACGCGGTGACGTTCGTTGCCCTGGTGCGCCGTATCCACTTTTGATGACTGCATCTGGCGTTGTGTGCTCACACCGAGACCGCGTCGTCGATGCAATCACGTTCTGCGCAGACGCATATCGGCCCTCGGACACGTCGCGTTGACTTCGTGAGGTCATGGCGATTCTGTTGACACTCCGAAGGCCGATGCAAGGCCTCGTAGTCGCGCTTCCCGCTGGGACCGAGGGGATCGTAAGATCTCAATTGCATTCCTGTGCATATGTGCACACAAGCATTTCGCTTCGGGACCGCAGGCGATCGCGTGAGCTCCTATGTCAGCACTGCAAATATGGAAACAAGCACTCGTAAATCGCAAGGGCATTCATATCTCCCGCGGAGAGATGGCCGTCGATGTCGCGATCGCGCGACAGTTCACTGATGGGATCGCGCTTGCAATGGTTAGTATGATGCCGGACTTCATTCTAAAGAGAGTTTGTTCACTTCACCCAAACCTTCTCCTTAAGAGATACAACTTGGCTGCATCTGACAGCCATCTAAGCTGGTCCTCGGCCGAAGCTCGTTTGATTGAGTTTAGCAGTGCTTAAATGATTGTCAGTAATCATGACTGCCAACATTTTAGTTCTTGGGTGTATGAATTCACGACTGCTTCCAAAGACTCGACGGGGTGGTAGCAAAATGGACTGGTAATACATGTCAATCACCACACCAGACTCCAGTCCAGTGGTGAGCGGTGTGAGTTTCTGGCCTTTTCATAGTGATGGGATGCTGGGTCGCAGGCGACCGGCGTCTCCGGCGTGCTACGTGCACACGCACTCCTCCCGGGCTTGATCTCAGCCGGAGTCCGCTTCCAAGCAAGTCGTCGATCGGGTCTTATTCCTCCCGTCACCGCGCATCCTTTCTTTGGGCCATCAACCTCGCTCGAACTTCAATATGGACAAATTACTGCCACATGTGCTGCTGCCGCCTGCTTTCTCCTCCACTGAAGCTGTGGAAAGTCTGGCTGTCTCCACTTCTTCGTTGGTTTCAATTCCACGGAGATGCTGGAAAAGAGTTTGACGCGATGAATGAGGGTCCATCGACTCTGCGCATCAGACCTTTGTAGCAACTCATGTGGTAAACAGGGTATCTTCCTCTCGTAAATATTCTCCTGCATCTGCTTGCCTGAATAGCACGATTCCGGTAGGATCCAGCTTTCTCGCCTCTGCAGTACTCCTCGCAGTAACGCCGAAGCCCTATTCAAAGTCAGTGATCCCAGCCACGAGTTGATGGGGTTTTCGAGCTCACCAAAGGCGTATCATTCATGCTCAATACCACCGCACCTGCATGTTCCGGCGCATCTTCACTCCATCTCCCAACGTGAGCTTTCACGACATGCCCTCCGTACAGGAATGGCATCTCTCCATTCTGCTTGACCCACACCTTATATCTTGCGTGCGGCGCGATCACGTCCAAAGCTGTGATGTGCAATCTGAATTTTCCCGTCTTGGTAAACTTGCCCAAGCATGTACCCAGGCTCAATAGAGAGTCGCGGGCGACAGACGTCGCGAGATTTGCGATCGATTCGCGCACATAGTAGACTCGGTCTTTTTGCACTCGAAAAACGTAGCGGTCGGTGGTTTTCCCGTTCGTGACAGTGTCGGTGATCAGGTTGTTGAGCGACTTGCCGGTGTAGTTGGCGAGTTTCTCGAAAAGCGTCTTGGTCTCGGTGTCTGTAAGAGGTCGCATGATGCCGAAGTGAGATTGGTGTTCCGTGTCCTATGGAGTAGAAGTGCGAACGATGCGGAGCTCCCTTCAAGAAGTTTTAGATAAGGTTTGTGATAAGGCTTAGCGTGCCAGTACAGAAGCCCAGAGTGGCCAACTTGTCACTACCTCACTCTCGCTTGAT
>ANSM01003584.1:0-14075 GCA_000347735.1 Cercospora canescens BHU | reverse complement strand
CTGGTCTGGTCTGGTCTGGTCTCGTCGGTGGAGGTGCCTCAGGCCGATGGGGGGCACACGCCGAATTGCCCAATAGGGGATCCCCGGTGATCACGACGGCGAGGCGGCGCGGTGTCGTGGGTCGGTCAGAGGAAAGCAGGCGTCGACATGGTCCATGGTGCGGTGGGAGGAAGGAGAGCGGTAGTCAGTTACGGTGCGAGTTTGGCGCAGGCCATGTCTCGCACGTCCGTTTGCTGGCTGGCTGGCTGCTGCTACTACTACTGCTTCTCACCCACCACGCGACGCTTCAGCCTCACTTCCCTGCTGTCAATCACCCGCGCCGGCAGTTTCCAGCCGGCCGAGCAGAGCAGAAGATCAGCCTTGGTTGGGGCAACAGATACGAGCTGCAGGCATTGCCGCTGCTATGTATTTATATCCCTCGAGCTGCCCGCCGTTGCCATCATGCTTTCTGAGCGCACAGCTAGTTCTAGTCTGCATACCGGGCACCGTGAGCACGGTCGACGTCGCATTGCGACTTCTTGCAGCACCTCTCTCCTCCACCGCGCGCACAGCGGGAGATGATGTGCGACAAGCTCCTGTCGGACCACATGGGCCACTCCTGGTTGCTCGTCGGATAGCCATTTCCTCGTCGCCCAATGGATGCGCGCTGACTCAAGCTTTCTGCCCGGCAGTGAAGGATGCACACGCTGCAGTAGCCCGCTGTGGCCAAGCCAATACATCCTCTGCATACTGTGCGTACAGTGTCCTCTCGCAGAACCATCCATCTCTCGCGCGTGCAGCGAGGCGAGTCGTGGCCACTACTTTCCGTCTCTTCATCGTGAGCATCTCCGCCGCGTCTTGATCATAGTCGACGCACAACCATTCCTCTCCCACCAGGAAACGGCTGGCCAGAGCGCCGAGACGTTGCCTGTCAAACTGAAACAATACATGTCCACACCTTGCCCTCCACCGGACTCGCCTCGATCTTCCGAAAATTGCTCGCGGACGAGGTAGGGCTCTCCTCCCATGATAAGTCGGCAGCATCACAGATTGGCCAGCAGCTCTGCGTCCGATCAACGCGCCGACTCCACGACCACCCGGTGCGTGCTGAGACAGTGCCCCACCGCAGCGAGGTCTAGATGGGAAGCATTCAGGAGATATGAGGCCCCAACACTTCAGCAGCAGCAGCAGACGTAGACCGCGATCCATGCATTTTCGCATCATGGCTGATTCTTGCATTATCTGTGCAGGAGCATATACCACGGTGAGCATGCATGCAAGTAAGATGATTGCTGATAAACAAATCCATACATGCGGGAACATTCACCGGAATCTCCTGGCAATCGTGAATGGTCGTCCACATCTGCCACACATCGCCTGAAGATGGCCACCAGCCAAACGCGGCCGCGTCACATATCACGCAATTCGAATGCGTCCGCCCATGTACGACACGGCACAGAAACGGCACGCAAATCATAAGCCCTGTCACTGCTGTGTCTGTTGTGTTGCCTCGCTTGCGAAAGATCGTGACACCCCACAGAGCCAAGACGAAGACAGGTGCGACGACCACTGTCGATCCCACGGTACAAGTTGTTTCTCGCGACAGGTGGGTGTTCGGCATGTCATTCTCGCCAATCACACACAGACAGGTGCAAGCGCTTCGATGCGTCGCACACTGCAGGAGCCTTGGGATTAAGTCACCTCGACTAGTATCTAAACAGCTGTATCGGATAACCGGATCGGCCATCTCACTATGTGCTAGACGACTGGCGCAGGTCAAGCCATGTTCCGGTGATGTGATGATGACTATCAATGCAATCCTCACGCCAAGACACCACCACTCCGGAGGTCACCATGTCACAAACCGGTTTTGAGAATGATCGCTACTACCATCGAAGGACCATTCGTTACCATACGATCAATACTCGTGATCCGTTCATCGGTGCGCCGCGGCCATTGTAGCAGTGGACGCGCTATTTGATCCTTTGTGATTTCTCATCGCTTCTTTCTCTGTCCTTATCCATTTCGTCGCTCACGCGTTGCCTCTTGTCCTGCCGCTTGTCCATTTCATACGAGATGGTATGCAAAATGGCCCAGGCAAGGTGATACACAGCAGCTCCGCGATTGCCCCCAAGACCGAGAAACACACCGAGCCCTGAGCTGCTTGTAAATCCTGCAATGCTCGTCGCTGTCTTGTGAAGGGACGGCTGCCCAGCCACCAAAAGGAAGAGGAAACCTAGAGCTACCGACTGCCAGCAATGCTGCACTCAGGGTATCAATTGCCTGGTGTTGGCTACGGAGAGTCGCATGTACTGACCTGCATGGTTGCTCTACCGAGAGCATGGTACAGCGTGGTGTCGCAATTATGACTTCCTTCCCAACCAGGCGAGATCATCATGTTGAAGAATTGTTGCGGATACCATACTCCGTAAAGTCCGAGTAAGATATTGAAGACGCCGCGTGAGCGCAGAGCGAGTGCAACGTAGGTACCCATGGTGGCGTGTGTGTCGTGACGAACAGGTCGGAGTAGAATGCATCCACGCCTTTGTAGACGTCGAACAATCCTGAGCCCCAGCTGGAAGGCTGTGCTCGCCAACTTGGCGCCTGGGACCCTGGATCGAGACGATTTCAAGTCGCGTGCACGGCGATCCTTCGGGTGCGACCAAACAAATGCTCATGTGGAAGCCTTGAGACCCTGGCGGACGTTCATTCTCGATGTCCAAGGCCTACATCCGAAGGTATCGTGCGATCTGCGTCCGTAGGAAGTGGATCCAGCAGGCTGTGCCTTCGATTCTCGTATCGCTCGTGCTGCCTACTGCAACAGGATTCTCAGGCTTCACATCTGGTCAGTCTGCGCGCATGGATCGCTTGAGAAATCGTAGACTGTACGCCGAGATTAGATTGACATCGCCCAATGGAGTTTGTGATCGGTCTGCTGTCAAGAGTTGTGGTGAGAGGTTGGGTCCATTGATAGGTTTGGATGCTTTCAGTCGGCATCACTCATGTTCGCATCGCTCCTGTCTCCGCCTCTTTCAGACTCAATGTCATCGCTTCTATCGCCATTGTGGTGTCCATTCTCCCGCATTTCGCCTTCACTTCTTTCACTCCCTTCCTCTTCCTCTCGGTCCAGCTCTTCCAACTCCTCTCCCAACGCACTCTCTCGTGGCTCGAGCTTATCGGCATCCTCTAGCTGCAGTCGCGGATTGATCTTCGGCAGCGTCGTCGCACAGACCCTCGTCTTGTTCAACAGATCATCCACAAATTCATCCATATACGTCAAAGCCCATCCTTCTCTTGTCCGTCTCTTCAGCTTCCTGCTATCAGCAAGATAAGGCTCGAGCGTGGCATAGACTTCTTCATCTTTCTCCCACGCCAGGCGAATGTAGAATGCTGCCAGAGCTCGCAGATACTTGAACTCTTCGCCTGCTTTCTCGAGGTAGAAGGTAATGATCTCGCGCTCGGGGAGCAGTTGGAGCAGTTTGAATGCCAGGCACAAAAATGGGGTGGGTTTTTGCGCAACGCCATACGTGCCGCCGATGAATGTCAGCTCAACCGCACGGTCGAGCAGAGTTGCAGCATTGAGACCGAAGCACTGTTCTTTCCAGTAGTACGAATCGACAATGCGGTCGCGAACGGGTTTTTCGAAGAGTTTGAGCGGATTGTCGCCGCGCACCAACGTGCCGGTGTAGCCTCGCTCGTCGAGCGCGCGTTTTGCGTCAGCTTGATGTGCCATCCTTGCCGACAGAGAATACGGACTGCGTCACAGTAGACTCGCTTGTTGGCAGGAAGAACTTTAGTCGTGATGCGATTCATGTGAAGGTCTTGGCGTTGCCATGTCCGACAGCATATTGACAACTCTATTTATCCAGGTCCCACAATCGTCACGCTTATCATCGAGGGCCATGCAGCTAAGCGTGGCACAAGAATCATCTACCAGCATTCTTACAGCCCACATCGGAATGCAGAAATGAGACTACTGCTGACACAGGCGCAAGTGTCGGTAGCACTCTCCTCGAGCATCGTTGTCTTCTTTACTCTTCTCCTCTTCCTCTCTGGATACGTCCTTCAGCAACGGACTGTCAAAGGCCTCCAGGAAGCATTGAAGCCTCGCATCCCTCAGCGACCATCGTCGCACGACGAGCCAGAATTTGTGGAGTTGCACCGCTCGCGGCTGTTTGGACGAGAGGGCGGGGCGAAGATAATAAAAACAGACTACGACCGCGATGTCCATACCTCTGATGCACAACGTCTCGACTGGAACAGGTTGGCACACGTCCAACTTGTACAGCGGCATCATAACCTTTGTGCTGCAATCATGGTGCTGGCGGGAATGCACGAGATGAGGAGTCCGGCGAAGAGGATTCTGATGATCCCGAGCTCGTGGGTGCAACAGAAGAAGAAGGGAGAGAGTGAGGATCCGTATCTCGACAGCACGAGAAGACTATTGAGACTGGCGCACCGAAGATATGGTGTCTTGCTACAGCCCATGGAACCCATCCGAAGCACTGAAGAGGAGGGGGATGTGTATTCGCTGGCGAGTGCATATCAGCTATACGGAAGCATTGACCGCATACTTGCAATAGAGACACCGGGATTAGTGCTCGACGCAGAACCTCTCGATGCACTTCTGGGCTTCACCGAATCCTCGCCCTTCGTGATGTTGCACGATACTGTCAAGAACGACAACATCCATTCGGAAGACTTGTTTCTAATACAGCCGTCGCGAACGACATATACCCGGTTGAACACAACACTCGCCACACCCGAGTATACAAGCTACAACGACACATATCTCTCGTCACTCTTCCCCGAGCCAGTACTTTTGGACTCAAGCACCGACACTGGTGCGCTGATCCGCTCCGTCGGGACACTGCACGATGTGGCAGCAGATTCAGCATTCAATCAAACTGCGTACTTGGAAAACGTCGCATACATTCGATTCTCGGATCCCAAATTACCTGGACCACAGTATGACGTGCCTTTTGCGATGAAGCGGGAAGCACGTCCGAAACACAAAGACGCGGATTGGGTATACACTAAGTTGTACGGGGAATACGCACAGCGACGAATGGACATCTGCGGGCTGGACCTGGAGAGTTGGCGACCGGAGTGAGATGCTTGTAATGAAGCAATGGCGTTTTGGATGGGTGCGTGGTCGTAGGCGTGAGAATGAGTAGGATGACATGGACCACGACAGAATACAACGACTTGCTGCGCAGCGATGCTATATATGTGGATGGCACGATCAGCCATGATGCACACGATGGCGTGTATGTGCGATGCTCTATTCCGTCGCGGATATTGATTCGTGTGATGCCTTGTGCCGACGAATCTGGCTTGAGATGTCATTGTCACTGATATGGTGCCTCACTTTGAGCAGATAGAATCAGCCAGAAGCTTTCCGGAAGCTGTTCCAAGGGATAAGCTGCGTTCTTTTCACTACAATTCTTCATTATAGACATTTCTCGGTGTAATATCAGATTTGCGTCCAGCATTCACCGCAGCACCCGCGACGCCTGCAATTGCGCTTCGTTGATTTGTCTAGTGGTCCATAGAAGATTCGACGCTGAGAGATCGACTTCGAGATACCGACATTAGAAGAGCAGCTTCGCTTGTCAGAGTGGGAAGTGAAATGGGAGTTGCCGTTCGTGTGAGGATACTGCAACGACTCTGAGTCCAATATGGTATATGTCCAAACACAAGACGCCCCCTAGGCTCTGCATGCACAAACCTCCTAGCGCCTTTATTCATTTACCATGACACATCTATAGCTCAACAATAGACTTCTGCCAAGGCGCGAGGGCACCTGCGTGCACACAAGATGGACAGATGGAAGTGTCCAGCCTGCGACAAGACTCTCAACCCCGACGCCTTGGGTGGAATACTCCTTTACGTACGCCTGCAAAGACGAGAGCTGGAATGCATGGTATGAATCGTGTCGCTCCGGCTCCAATCTTTGTGGGGTACCTTCATCAGTAGAGGTCCATTTGTGAGTGCCTTCTCCTCGCGGAGCAACAGCCCAATTTCGCTAGGATGAGACCAGTTCAACCATATGAGCAGCGAAATCATCAAGAAGCCGTCAAAGATGAAGACGTAGGCTTCGCTTCGCATGAGGGACCCATAGTTGCCTTCGATGAACTCCGCGACACGGAAGATGCTCCTCACCAATATGAGACCTCCAGTAAGGTATAGTGTGAAGAGGTACCACTTCCATCGGACATTGGGTTCTTTGGACTCGGGCGTCGGAAATCTGGCCAGTCGGTATTGGTAGGTGCCAGCGACGACAAAGAAACAGGAAAATGCGATCAATTGGATGAAGAGACCAACGATGATGACCTTCTCGCCCGTTTTCCAGAGGGTATCAGCGACCATGATGCTACCGCCTGTCAATGCGATCGTTAGCATGTGTTCGCAGTCGGTCTTGGGGCAAGCACGTGTCACTCACCGCACGATTGCGTACAGAGCGAGAGCACGTCGCTGATGACAAACACTTTGGTGAGCCACTTTCGTTTCAGTAAGGCGTGGTGCTCTCCTGCGGTGAGAAGGATAATGCGGCCGAGAATCATGTAGATCGAGGCAGCCATAAAGGCAGGTGCGAGCAAGATGAGCAGATTCTGGATAACGTATGGAGCAATCGTCCAACAGCCCTCCTATTCGACTGCACTCAGTGCTCGTCCAACGTAGCCCACGGTTTCGCCTGTGCGTGATCATGAAGTTAGTACAATGTCCAGTATGGAGGACTCTGACCATGAGCATGCAGCGGACGTACAGACACCGCCTATGACCAACGGCCAGAGATACCATGTTTTTGTGCGGCACATTTGAACTGCATGCAGCAATGTAGAACAGCCGAACAAGATGGTGAAGACGACATTGCCTCCAAGCGATGGGGCGTATCGGTAGAAGGCCCAGGTGGCCTCTCGATAGTTTTGCGGGTCACAAAGCGTACTCGACATGGTGATTGTTGCTGCTCCTCTCAAGTTCATATCAGCGTAATTCGGAGGAAGATTCAATGGGTTATTACCAACTTATCACTTTCACGATTGTGCCAAAGAACTTTGAGCATCGAGCAGGCTATGCACTGTCGAGGGTGAAAGGTCAAATAGAAAGATTGACTGATGACTGCTTATAACGAGACCGAGGCTGGTCTCGCACGGCTCCTCGAGAACTGCGATCCATGGCAATATTGGAGACATGGCGCTCGCGAAAAGTCCAATCATTCACCTGAACAGTTGAGTCTGCCAGAGTCCGATTTGTACAGAGGGAGAAGAGTGGCGCCAAGACGTGGGTCAATCTAGCTTCGTGGTTTCCAACCCGCGTATATTGGCGAGAATACGCGGATTCGTACTCGCATCAGTAACATCTTCTTTGCAAAACCCTTTCTAAGAAACCACGACCCGTAACAAAATTGCCATAAGCTGTCCGAGTCGCTAATGGTTCTGGATTGGAGATACGCGGCTTCGCAGGCTAGAAGTCAGCCGCGATGCGTCGAAAGCACACCAAGTCCCGAAATGGCTGCACGAATTGCAAGCAGCGTAAAGTAAAGGTTGGCGGGCATCTGCTCTTAGCCACATTTGTTCGCTGATGTTGAGCCCAGTGTGACGAAGCACATCCAATCTGCTTCAACTGTAGGCGTCAAGAAGTTTCTTGCAGTTTTTTCGACGTGCCCATCTGCATTTATCGGGATCTGGTCAGCTTCCATCACCATCGCCCTTGTCGCCTTCGGCATGTTCTACTGGCACAAGTGTACGGGCTAGACTCGCTGCAGGTCCCGGCGCCGTGTCGCCAGCGCCAGCCAGACCCTCCCATGCAGAGCAAATTGCACCATTCACATCAGAAGAGCTCTGGAGCTATGACCTGGAGCTCATGCACCATTACGTGACCAGCACGGCAGATACGTTGACCAACAGGCCGGAGATGGCTACAGTTTGGCGTGTCGCAGTGCCGAGACAAGGTTATCGATATCAGTTTGTCACGCATGGCATACTAGCCATCGCAGCCACTCACAAAGCTTATCTTCTACATTATAGCAGGGAAAAGTATCTGGCTCTATCAGATTACCACCAGACATTAGGTTCGGAAGGATATCGCCGCGACCTGAACGATGCCGGCGCTCACAACAGTATGGCGTTGTTTGCTTTTGCTTCGACAATGATCTTGTTGAAGCTCGCTACACCAATGCGTCAAAGCAATGAGCAACTCGAAAGCCCGATTCACCATTTTATGGAATTGGCAAACCTACACAGAGGCATTCACACAGCATTAGGCTCATTCCTTCCAGCGATGTTAAGCACAGAATTCGCTCCACTACTCTATGGCGTGTGGCCACCAGATCCGTCTGGTCTACCAAACCGGTATATATCTTCCAAGGGCGAGGCATATCGAGGCGCCGCGTTGCTAACGCGCTCAACACAGTCTCCTTGATCTCGATCACTGCACGCTTCCTCAGGATACTTTGGAGGCTCTGCAATCTCTACGAGACCACCTGACCTGCGAAGTCGCGGCAGCCAGCTGCGGAGATTATGTTCAAGCGGTCCAGAGTCTGGAAAATTGCGCCAAATTGTTATCTTTAGCTGGACCGCATGTCGAATGCGGAGCTGCTATGATGTGGTTTCACACCGCACCCGAAAGTGTTCTGTTGGACATTCCAGCCTGTAGGCCGCACGGGTTATCGGTTCTGGCATTTTATTGTGTCTTCTGGGCCGCACTTGAAAGATTCTTTTGGTACGCGAGAGCGTGGCCGAGGCGATTGCTCAGCGTAATCCAAGCTAAACTCGTTGAGCAAGGAAATGCTACAAGCATTCTGCAGTGGCCTAGGCAGCGACTTTTAGATTTAGGAGTCTGATTAAATACGACAGCCCTTGAGAAATCAAAGAGAACTTGTCATGTTCGTGTAATCACCCGTCTGATGATCAGACCAATTTTTGCAAAGTTGATGTTGTCGCATGCTAACGGTATGCACGTAAGGCGCGCCAAGCCATCCCGGCTGTTTCATACCAAGGGTCAGCGCTCCCCCCACCGCCTTCTGGCCACAGACTTGCCTTGCGCTCTTTACAGTTGCACATAATAGTTATAATGTATGCTCCGCAACACATCAGATGCCAAAGCTAACCCATATCGCCGAAGCCTTTACCATAATGCCAAGAAGCACTCCTTGGATGTACGTCAACTTCAGCTTCACATGTCTTGGACAAGAAAGCTTAACGTGCCACGTGCTCGATTGCTGCATCAATTCAGGACGCACTTCAATGCCAAGCAAATTCGACAAGATCTAGCTGTAGAATATTTCTGCCACCTTCAAAGTGGCGGCTTGTAGCGGACTGGGGCATACAGTAGCAGTCATGGCCAGATTATGTCCACAGACAGTAGTCAGTTCTTCACGACCTCCGTGAAAGGGAAGCTCGTTCCTGTACGGATGCAGCACCAGAATTTCTTGACAAAATGTCAATAACAGGCAGGAAGACGCCGTGGACAACAAAAGCTGGAAGCCTTTTTCGGGAACATGGAGCACTTCGTCCTGCTCGACTTCTTCAACAGGACGGGAAGCAATACCTCAAGCGATGGCCGACCGACTGGTCAATCTTCAATCAGCTTGTCCTAGCCAGCGCCGTATACGTCTTCTTCACAAATCTGTTACCTGGCATCACTTTCGCTTCCGATCTTTTCCAACGGACGGGCCAAAACTGGGGCACAATCGAGATCGTCTTTGGCACTGGCCTCTGCGGCATCATTTTCAGTATATTCTCGTTACAGCCGCTAGTCATCTTGGGCATCACTGGCCCTTTCACTGTGCTTGCTGAGAATATCTACACGTTATGCTCGGAGACTTTCCAAGTGGACTTCCTCCAATTCATGGCTTGGACGCTGATACATTCTGGATGGATGCATATGCTCTTGGCTGTTTTCAACGCGCACGACTGGACGATGCTCTACGTCACGGAGTTCAGCTGCGAAATCTTCAGCCTTTTGAATAGCATCATCTACTTCCACAAGGCCGTGCAAGAGCTGGAGCGAGCTCACAAGACCTTGGATCAAGCAGCGTTTCTGTATGCAATTATTGGAGCAGTGGGAACATTTATGCTCGCACTATTCCTCAGTACTGCAGAACGCTGGCCTCCGATAATCCACAAGTACTTTCGCATGGGACTTCGCGAATATGCCGCAGCCATCAGTATCATCTTCTTCATTGGAATACCATACGCAGGCGACCTCAAGTCAGTCAACAAAGATACTCTCTACACATCCAGCGAAGTCTTTCGCCCGACTCGGCCAGGACGCGACAGTTTCTACGTACCGTTCTGGCAACTTCCAGCGCCCTGGGTCTTCGCAGCCATGATTCCTGGCTTCATCATCACAGTCCTCTTCTTTTTCGACCACGAAATCAGCAGCATAATCTGTACGATCCGCCGGTACGGCGTCCGCAAACCGACCGGCTACGCGCAAGACATCGCCCTCCTAGGTCTCACCACCGCACTATGCGGCATCCTCGGTATCCCACCAGCCAACGGCCTCCTCCCTCAAGCTCCCCTCCATTCAGAAAGCCTTTTATACTCCGACCCCTCTGAGACCATCTCCAAAATCATCATCGACCAACACGGCATTGAACATATCGTCCACACTCCCACGCAACGCGTCCACGAGCAACGCTGGTCCCACTTCCTCCACGCAGCCGCAATTTTCGCTTTCATCGCTCCACCGCTCCAACTCGTCCTCGGCCTGACACCAACTTCTGTCCTTGCAGGCCTCTTCCTCTTCATGGGCCAGCAGTCTCTCTCCGTGAATCCGATTGTGGAGCGCACTTTTCAGCTCTTGACCCCACCTTCGGAGCTTCCGCCTTTACCGGAGAAGATCACGTCGTGGTGGCAGATCCACACATATACGTTATTTGAGATTTTGATGGCGGTGGTAATATTCATTGTGACTTTGACGGTTGCCGGGCCGGCGTTTCCGCTGATCATTGCGGCTCTGGTGCCGTTCAGATTGTTGGCGATGGGGAGGATTTGGTCGAAAGATGTGTTGAAGCATGTGGATCGCTGGGCTTGTAGGGAGGGGACGCCTGAGGACGACCAACCTCAGGGAAGGGAAGATGGAGGAGCTGAGATCTTGGGTCCAGCTGCTGCGGTGCAGGACGTAGAAAGTGGAGTGGTGAATGAGAAGAGTGCAGTAGCCTCGAGCGCTGAAGGTGGTGTTGAGCAGAACGATATTCGGGGATGATGAAAATAGAAGAACGCATGTGAAGAGCTGCATAGTCTGGCGCTGTTGTACATCTACCCTATCCTACACATATATTCATACAGCTCGATGCGAGCGAGCTAAGCATAATCGCCCCTCATCTCGTTCACAATATTTCTCTGTCGCTGCGCGCTCATCCTCTCGAATCGATCGACAGCCATCGTGAACGTTCCCCTGCCCGCTGTCAAGCTTCGGAGATGTTTCAAATATCCTACCATTTCTTTCAAGGGCACTTTCGCAACAATCTGTCTCATGCCAGCTCCCACTGCGCTCGCATTCGATTTCAACGAATTGCTACTGCCTGCGAAGGGATCCGGAGGAGTATATATGCGAGCCACATCAATCTCTGGAGACGACGTTTCTTGCTCGTCCGCGCCGAGAGAAACGACGGAGCCTCCGCGCGCAGAGGAAATGTCGTGCACGACCGAACCAAGGGATTCCTCGTCTACTGATATCGTGACCAGCATGACGGGTTCCATCAAGACGGTCTCAGATGATGTAGCGCTGGATTTGAGAGCTGCTTGAGTCGCCAGGCGTGCCGCAGACGAAAGCGCCGAGGGTGTCGTGCTCGGAAAGACATGTCGCGCTGGGTCGAAGCTGAGATTGATAACCGTAGAATGTAGCGGATAGCCGTGTATGGGTCCTCGCGCCAGCGCGGCTGATACGCCGTGACGCAGAGCTTGTAAGGCCACGGGGAGCGGCAGTTCGTCCAGGAGACCAGGTTGCTGCTCTTCTATTGGTGAGCCATCGTTTCGTAGTGTGGGCGTCGATATGACCAGATAGTTTTCGTCGTGCAACGGGAACAGGTGACTGTGTTTGCCATTCTCCTGGGTTGAAGGTTCATGGGCGTGCTCAACGACGGCCGTACAGGCTGCTTTTGCGCTCTTGCCGCCGATATCACGATCGAAGATCTCAGTGACTACTTGGCTGGCATCCGTGATCGTTTCTCTATAGCCTATCTCGATATTTCCGATGCGAGCTTTGGCTTTGAGATCGTTCACCAACCTGTCGCGGGCGATCTCAAGGTGCAGCTCACCCATGCCTGATAGATGGGTCTGACCACTTTCTTCGTCGACAGAGACATGTAGACTGGGATCTTCGCGTAGCAGCAGGGCTAGTGACTCGGTGATCTGCTTCTGTTCAGAGAGGCTGTTTGGCTCTACGCTGACGAAGAACACGGGAGGAGGCACATTTATTGGTCGGAGTTGTAATGTGCTGGCTGGTGGGGGAGGTCCAGTTTTGGGATTCGCCCCTTGATATGAAATCAGGGTATCGCCGGTTCTTGCGAATTTCAGGCCTGGTATAACTCCGATCTGCCCAGCAGGAATAGATTCAATGTCCACCGCATCGTTCGCGTACATCTTCAACAGCCTCTGGGGTCGTTCAGTATTCATGAGGTTCGTATTCCACAAGGCAGCATTGCGGTTTATGGCACCCGAATACACACGCACATAGACCAGCACCCCACGTTTGGCATCTGCAACGACCTTGAATGCGAGAGCGCAAGCTTCGAGCTTCTGGAGCGACATTGCAGCATGTCTCTTACTCAAGGCCTTGCCAGATGTTCTGCGGCTTTCACTGGCCTCAACCACGAGTTTGCCAGACAGGAAGGCGCCCAATCCACCCTTGGTGGTCGCGTCAAGACTGATTTCAGGGTCTGGCCTTTCCTCTGGAAAAGGCAGAAGGTCGACCACCGCGTCCAAAAGAGGCTGCACGCCAACATTCCGGAAGCTGGCTCCTGCAAAGACTGGGGCAACTTGCTGTGGATGCTGCAGGACGCATCTTCGTAAAGATTCAATGACGTTGGTGGCGCCGATAGCCAGATGGTCCTCGTCGGCCTCCAGATACTTCTCCACCATTTCATCGTCATGCTCAGACAGGCGCTCTACAAGCGCAATACGCGCCTTTCTCAGCTCCAATGCTAGATCGGGGTCCTCCTGAGCTAATTGGGCTAGATCGAAGACTGTGATATGCTTGCCGTCGCCACCTTCTGCATATTTCAGTCCTTTGAGGCCAATCACGTCACCGACGCCTTGCAATCGCCCATCAGCAGTCCACCAGGGAATGCCGCATATTGCAGGCCACGCGCCCAGTCTCAGTCCAATTTCCTTCACCGTCCGGGAAAAGGCCGCTCCATCTCGGTCGAGCTTGTTGACAAAGACGATTTTGGGAATTACGTAGGCTGAAGCTTGAGCCCAGACCTTTTCAGTCTGAGCTTCGACGCCCGCGACTCCATCTAGAATACAGACGGCACCATCCAAAACTCGCAGAGAGCGCAATACTTCGAAAGTGAAGTCGGCATGGCCGGGCGTGTCGATCAGATTAATATTGTGCGGAACTGACGACCTGGGCGTGCCCGGCTTGTGACTCTGCACATGTTCTCCCGCGGACGGCGGCCATGAGAACGAGATGGCCGCAGACTGAATGGTAATGCCTCGCGCTCGTTCAGCTGGTAGGAAGTCGGTAACGGTGCTACCTTCGTCGACGTCTGCAGCGCGTCAGGAATTCCGCTTCTCGCGCCATGGCATATTGCCGAGTGAGGAGAGCGCTTGTGTCTTGACATTGAACAGAGAACTGATCCTACCTCCTATGCGTCGCGTGAAGCCGCTATAGTAGAGCATGCGCTCCGTGGTGGTTGTCTTGCCCTACCTTGCGTGAGCAGAAATCCGACTTCCAGATTCAGCACGACGTACAGCATCAATATGGGCAATGATACCGATGTTTCGCGTTCGCAATACCGGTCCCTCTTGTGTCGCCTGCGCGCTACGCGCAAGCGAGCTTGCATATGAGCGGACATGTTTGAGGTCGACGCGGCTTGCACGTGCGAGGCGGTGCTGTCGACGCAGCCATGATGCCCGCATCCC
>ANSM01003581.1:0-10496 GCA_000347735.1 Cercospora canescens BHU | reverse complement strand
ACCAGCGAAGCGCGCCCCTGCGCCGAAAGCGGCTGCGGCACCACCTGCAGAGGAGAGTAGACCTGCCGAGGACGCACGAGTTGTGTCCAACTCATCGGCCGCACTGCGAGAACAGATTGCGGCAGCGAAAGCGGCGGCACGAAAGCAGAGAGAGTCTGCAGAGAAGCGGGAGTCATCTTCGTCTCAGCCCATTTCCACAAACGGTGACTCTGGTGTCGACTTCGAAATGCACGCAGATCCTTTTGGTCAAGCCCCGAAGGATGAGAAGCACGTGCTAAAATACCGCGTGCACAATGCGCGCATGAGCGGCAAGCTCAACATCGCCGCCATGTCACTGAAGGAGATGCCAGAGGAGGTCATGAAGATGTACGATGCCGCTGCGATGGCTGAAAGCAAAGTAAACTGGGCTGAAGTGGTGGACCTGACCAAATTCATTGCGGCAGACAATAAGTTTGAACAAATCGACGAGGCCGTCTTTCCCGATCGATCCAACGAGGACCTGGCTGCTGATGAGGATGCAACGGGCAATCAATTTGGTGGGCTCGAGCTCCTCGACCTGCACGGCAATTCACTTCAAGCACTGCCGATGGGTTTGCGACGTCTCGAGCGTTTGACGCATCTCAATGTCACTCACAACAAGCTGGAGAACTCTGCTCTGGAGGTCATCACGCAAATTCCGACGCTGAAGGAGCTCAAGATTGGTAACAACAATCTGACTGGGAACTTCCCCAGCTCATTGTGCACTTTGGCCAAGCTGGAAGTCTTGGACATACAAGCCAACCGTTTCCTTAGCTTGCCCGAAGCCATTGCAGATTTGACTGGATTACGAGTGCTGAATGTTTCTGGAAATCAGCTAACGACACTTCCTATGGAAGCTCTTGCACAACTACCTCTCGTCGAGCTGGACGCTAGCAGCAACGCGTTGATAGCATCACTGTTCCCGCTAGGTGCTCCTGGTCGGCACCCCACGCTCCAGAGCTTGAATATATCAAACAACTCACTGGCCGCGTTGACGTTTTCCGAGACACTGGAAATGCCCAAGTTGAAGACGCTGCACATTACGAACAACCAAATGACTCAACTTCCTTCCGTAGCGGGCTGGCACGAACTGAACACATTGCACGCTGGCGACAATAAGATCGTCGACTTTCCCGAGGGTTTCACAAGTCTGTCGAAGCTCCGGACTGCCAACTTCACTAGCAACGAGATCCGCATGCTGGATCCGGAGATATGCAGAATGGAGGGTTTAGAGACACTTGTTCTTGCAGCAAACCCACTGCGCGAGAAAAAGTTCCTCACCATGAACGCTGCAGACATCAAAAGAGATCTCCGAGCGCGATTGGCCCACACTGATGAAGCAGGGACAGACGATGGTGAGCCTTCAAGTCCGATCACAGTCGTTGGGGCTGAAGGGGGCGGCTCACAGTGGTCAGTAAAAGGCAACGGGCTCCTGAGCCTGTCCGGCAAAGACTTGGCAGAAGACCTCGACGAGGATCTCAGTGCTTTCCTGAGCAACAACACTGTGCGACAGCTTGAACTGCAAGACAGCGGAGTCACGGTCATACCCCCAGTGCTGTCGCTGGTCAAGGATCTCAAGACGCTCGATCTTTCTGGCAATCCTCTCGCTGCAGAGTACTTGACAGACGAGATCGCCTTGCCCACTCTGCAAGAGCTCAATCTCAGCAAATGCCGCCTCACATCACTAGACCTGCTCATGACCTTTCTGCAAGCCCCAAATCTGAAGACTCTCAACGTGGGTGCCAACCGACTGACTGGCGATCTGCCGGCGCTTCGCACCGTATTCCCGCAATTGACAACACTGTTCGCAACCAGCAATAAGATTCGGTCGATCAGTGCCGACGCATTGCGTGGCCTGACGACGGTGAACCTGGCGTCCAACGATATTGAGTCGCTTCCCGCAGAGATCGGGCTGCTTTGGGACGAGGGATTGAGGAATTTTGATGTCAGCAGTAATGCCTTCCGCGTGCCCAGTTACCGCCTCTTGGATAAAGGCACCGAGGCTACGTTACGGTGGCTGCGCGACAGGCTACCTGCGTCGGAATCTGGCCGGGCGGATGATTGGGACTGAGCGATGCATTACTAGGACTAACTCGCGTCCATTGACGATTGAAATTGTGATGGTGAGAGCAGCAGAACTCAGGAACAGTTTGAAAGGAAGCAACTATAGGGAACACGGGTGGTGATCAGTTTGAGAAGTGGATTCAGCACAAACAGTATTTCGTATTTTCCAAGCAAGCGCACCAGCGATAGTTCTAAGACTGCTCGAGTCAAACAAAGCATGCAAAACAAGTCCCAACAAGCTATCGCACAATCTCGAGAGTAAAAAGCCCATGGACGAAAGCTTTTACCATGTTTCTCTTCAGCATCATCAACTTTTTCCTGCAACTTCACTCAGGTTTTCGATCAGTCCCTTCATCTCCCTTACTTCCCCATACCACCCAACACCACAAAAATCTCCCTCGCCGCCTTCTGAAACTCTTCTCGCTTGTTCTTGTCCTGCACCGTTGAGAACCTATCCGGATGGAAACGTCGCTTCTCCTTGTTCGGATCGACCTTGAGTACGCGGAAAATGTTCTTGAGAGAGCAGTCGCAAGCCGGGTTCAGACGGTCGAGGGCGAAGGACGAAGTGCAGTTCGCCGTCGTGCAGGCCGTGCGTGGCGGGTATGGGAACTTGGTGAGTTTTGCGATGCCTTCCGGGGAGAGGGAGGCTTGGAGAGAGGCGTACCAAGTCAGAACATCGAAGGGAGAAGCGGATTGTTGGGGTTGCGGTTTTGAGGAAGGGTGTTGTGCGCCGGACTTGGAATGGGGTTTGGAGGAGTATTTGGAGTGGGGTCTCGAGGATGAGGATGGTTTGTCGTTGCGATAGGACGAGGATGAGGTTTCGCGGTAGTTAGAGCTTCGAGGTGCTTCATCTTTCGGTTCGAAGGGGGGTGGTCGAGGGCCGTCTTTGCGTGAGCGATGAGATTCCGATCGAGGCTCTTCTTGACGGGAGCGGTACCGCTCTTCCTGGCGTAAGTCATGAGAAGATCTAGCTCGCGACTCTTGTTGACGCGGACGGTCCGAATGCGATCGAGGCTCTTCACGACGCGGTTGCTGAAACTGAGGCGGAGGAACGTCATCAGGCCGAAGGAAGTCGCCGTGACGCGAGGGACGCGATTGTGACGGAACTTCTTCCTGACGGGAGCTAAATCGAGCCTCTCGACGATGCGCACCCCGAGAAGATTCTGCTTGCGGCTCAGGTTGCCGCTGACCATAATAGTTCGAGCGAGCTTCACCGCGACGCGAGTCTTGGGGCTGAGCTGGAGGCATGTCGTCGGGTCGAAGGTTTTCACCGTAACGCGAGCGATGGGGGCGTGATGAAGGCTCATCATATGGCGGACGAGTCGGCAAGTTATCACTAGCGTAGTCAGGTCGGCGTTCCTCGTATTGTGGCCGAGTAGGACCCTCATACGAGGGATGTTGCTCATCAACTCCCGTATCCAGTCTGTATGTGTCTTGAGTATCGAATTCGGAAGACGTTGTAAAGATGGTGTCGTCGAACCCGAAGATACTGCTTCGTGTCGTTTCGAAGCTCCCTCTTCTGCTGGGACGCTCCCTCGTCTCTTCGGCTGGAATATCTCTGATAACCCTGTCTGCTCGTTGTTGAGCTCTCGCCAATAAGTCTTCGATTGCAGCTTTCTCCTGCAATAGCTGCACAAGTTCCTGATCCCTCTCATGCTCCTCGCGTCGTTGACGGTCACGTCGTGAACGCCGATGCTCGATTCTCTGATCGTGAAGGGTGACAGATGCAGTTAGTGTCTCGATGGAGCTCTTGGCCTGCGAGAGCTCTTCGTAGAAACGATCGCGCGGCATATTTCGAGTCCTTGTTTGCGATGCTTTTAGGGTGGGATCGTGGATTTTGTAGCGCTAATTGATGTAATAGTGAGGAAGAGGCTCTTAAACGCTGCCCTAGTGATCAAACAGGGGCTAGACTAACCAGCGACGTGAATGATCGAGCGAGTGATGAGAACAAAGGTAACACAGCACAGCACAGCGAAGAACAAAGTGGATGCGAGGATGAATACCATTTCGTTGTGACTTGCCGCGTGAATGCTCATGTTCTTTCAGATAGAACAATGGTATTATGCTTGGATGCATCTATACTGCGGTGGATGCGACACTGCCCGTTAGGTGGCTGTCGAGCCAAGTGTGGTTTGTGGACCGATGTGTGACTATATCCTCTGGTAAGGGGAGTGGGGCGATTGAACAGAGCCTTCACGCTGGCCCAAAGGGTTTCCTGTAGAAGTGTATCCTGGCGCACAAGGGCCTTGTGTATCATCGAAAGCAATTTTGGTCGCACCCCAAACGGTGTTGACGAGGTCGTGAATGCTCTTCCTTGGCCGCCCTGATTGAGGAGATAGTTTCTGCTCGTCTCCGCGATCCATACACCCACTCGAAGAGTCGCCGCTCACGACCGCACCATTCTCATTCGCGTCCCTTCCTCTCGATGGTGTATCATAAGTCCCTCAATCTATTTTTGGCGCTGCGTTATTTCATTCATGTCGTATCGCTCCCTTACTGGATCGTCTGCTGCTGGGCCATGCGGTCATGCTCGTCAATATCGGTAGCCTCCCAAGGATAGCAAATCCACACATCCGGCACCGTTCGCGCAGCCAAGTATCTGTTGCCAGCGATCATCTCTTCAGGCAGCGTGCCTTTCTTCGGCTTGTCCTTGTTGTGCAGGACAAAGATAGAGAATTTAGTGCTCTCGGCCTCCCTGCCAGCCTGCTTCGCTGCAGCATCAACGTCCTTCTGTAGCTCTTTCACAGCATACTCGAGTGTCGTCCGCGTGTCGTCGACCTCGTCTACAATGAGTACGTTCTTGCCGATCAGGTTGGCCATCTCGAGACTTGTCAAGTCGAGCCATTGCGTTCGCGTGACTTTGGTGCCGGGCTTCTCGATCTGGCTGTCGGTGCCCAGCTGCTCATACAGCGACAGACCAATGGCCTGAATCGGGATGTTCGCGGCGCCGGGCTGTTTGAGGAACGAGCGGAGCATACGTGCGGGCACGTAGCCACCGCCGCCAATAGCGATCATGAGGTTCGGCTGGAAGTCATTGAGGATGCGGGGCGCTGCGTCCTGGCACAGCTTGTGCACCTGCATTCCACCTGTCAATTGTTCGCCATGTCGAGTCTCCCTACGGATGCATGCACGCATGACATGCAAGTCGTGTGTGTACTCAATGTGGGTATCCGCATACCTGATTGTACGTGATCCACACCTTCTCGACCATTTCGGCGGCTGTGACGGTCGGCGTAGCTACCTTTCAGTACAAAAGCAAAGATGAAGAGGTCAATTTGGCGAATTTTCTGCAGAGAGAGAAAAATCTATATGTCTGTATCTTGCATCGAAGCTAACATTTTCCCGTCCCAAAAAGTGTCGGCCAGCTCCGAGGTGGGGCATCTGGCGATTCTCCAGGGTCTTGGGACGCGCCTTTTGGACGCATTCCTTTCACCTACCCGTCTGATATGGCCTTTTCTCCTCCTCAGCAAGTCTAAAAATCCCGAATCGAAGGTCGGTTGCACACCTTTCTCTGAATGAGATACGCCCTGCGACCTCTTCACTAGACATTGCCTTTGTACGAGCTGCTCGATGCTTACAGACTGGCCGGGGTAAATCGACTACAGATCGACCCCATCTTCAAGAATGTAGCTGGATACAGCCAGAGATTGATGGGTAGCGTGTGCTCGTAGTGTGAGCGAGATTATGCTGAGGGGAGGTCTCGAGGTGCTACATCCTCAAGACGTAAACGGACCGACCTCACGAGGTTTCAGCATTTCATCGGCGAATGTGGACATGCAATACCAGACGATGCCAGGATGCTGGCCGGCCCTATTGGAAGCTGAGAACCATCGCAACGATAAGATTTACCAGAGGCAAGAGATGAGGACTCGCAGCCGCCATTGAACCCATCTCACACGACACGTCCGAGGATTGCATCATTTGAATGCATGGAGGCACGGCTGCATGTCAGGTCAGCGCTGCCTGAACTCCTGTCGAGATGGCGGGTCTTACTACTCTGAGGCTGGATGCCGGGCTTGATGACGCGATCGACTGCATGGGTGACGGTTTTCGACTGGCTTTGCCGGCTCAAGGCACACTCGGCCACAAGGAAATGCTTTAGTGATGAAGCATGTTTGATCGAGGTCTTAGCCACGTCAGGCATCATACTCTGACCGCCGGCGCCGCAGTGCCTGTTGTCATTCGTCAAAGGCGTGTCGCTCCCTGCGCTGTCTCAACGATCCAGACACCAACACGTCAAGAATACATGGGCCATGCTGGGAGCCACCCTTCAACCCTTCAGCACTCCGCGAAAGCTTGGCTGCGACCTGGACGTGACCGATGCCTTACGCTCTACCGGGGTCTTGTGGTCTGAAGACTGCTCCCACGAGGGATGCGAGATTGCTTATAGATCGTGGGCCATTTTCGTCTCTTCATCGGCTCATTACAATACCCTGCTCCTCCATACCTAGCAAAAGGTTACTGCCGAACGTGGAGCGGACGCTTGCGGGGCTATGTTCAATGTGTTGCACAATCAGCCTTCTCACCTGGTGCTGGGGACACTGGCACTACATACACTCAATATTGCGGAGCTCCTGCCGCTTGCAAATTTGTGTCGTGCGTTGCTCGGATTCGGAACGCAATACACTCAGTGCAACAAACAACCATTCATCACAGCGAACGCTGTCAATAGGCTCAGTATGCAGGAGTATCCGGGCACATGTCACGATGGGCCTGTAGCTAGCGCGGACATCTGGAACGCCGGCCAGGGTAACGGTGTCGGAAAATCCGGAGCTTCCTCAGGCGGGAAGACTGCGTTGACGGCGGGTGAATGTTGCATCGGGCGGTCACGAAGCCTGAAGTCGTTGAAAGCACTACTGCAGTGGAAGTGAATGCCATGAGCGCCAGCGGAGTACTGTCTGCCCGATTGACCGAGCTCCACCATGCATTCTTTGTGAGAACTAGACAACGCCGCCACGAGTGTGGCAAAATCTGGCCGGTGCCAATGCGCTGAACATGCAAGAGAACACTGGAGCGGGCCTTGGAAAGCCTCGAACAAGATCTACCCAATGGAACCGCATGTATGCAGCTACTGTTGAGGCCATGAATCGTTTCGGTGGTTGCAATTCACAAAGGATCTAGAGGCTTCGCACTGCATCGCATCGAAGGAGGCGATTCGTGAGGCAACCCGCAAGGTTGCCTCGCTGCATTCGCCCAAATGCGCACTGATCCTGATCCACCTCATCTGACCGAGCCATTTGCACACGCTTGTGATGCATGCGTTCGTTAGGATCCGCCATCCACGCAGACGAGCAGGAACAGTCCAGCTGTGGCGAATGGCAGAGCAGGTCGGCTCGGACAAGTGTACACACTTCAACGACTATGCTTGACGAGGCGCCGTGTGGCTGGCTTTTCGGCGTGTTCGGATCGTTTGCCCGTGGTCGCTGCCTCTATGCTGAACGACTAACGGCAAATTTCAAAAAGTGTGTCAAGACGGGAAGTAGCGGAAAGGAATACGCAAAGTGGCTTGCGAGCACTACGGTCCGGTGCAGCTAGATGGACGTATTTTGACTCCGGTTTGCTGCCTAGCAGTGGCACTGTCGGCGAATATAGCCAGTTGCACGTCTCGATGACGGCCATCGAGAGGCCGGCACGCGTGACACACGTGCTGGGAGGGATGCTTGCGTCAATCATGGAAACCGACTCGCTCTTGGACACAATCCTGTTTTGGCCGAGATTGGTGGCTGAGTACTGTTCGGTATGCCATCGGACCTGTGCCTCGCACGTCGAGCACGGAAGATGTTGGTACGATGCCAACAATCACGAAGGAAGAGGCCTCCCATTCCCGCCGTCGCTTAGAGGAGAGCCTCAGGAGTATCAACACCGACACGAATTGACAACTGTCACAGCGTTCTTGTTTCGTTTCGCACCGATGCTGACCAGTTCAACAATTCGTGCTTGCCGCTTCTCCAAATGCTCTTCCCAGAGAGGTGATGCGTCGGGACCGACACATACGAGTCTTGGCGCGATCACGAGACAGTCATCACTGCCTCTCTGCAGACACGAGCTCTAGCTTACGCGCGCAGTGGGTGGCTGCGCCTTCACCAGCTCCACCACAGCTTCCGGCACGCCATCTGCTCGTGAAACTTTCACCAGAATCGGTTTCGTGGCTGCCACTCTCACAGGCTGAATTTTCTACACGGCTTCTCCATTCCGCTCGGTACGACTTGTCAGCAGTATGGTGATCGCCGCAAGCCGATAGAACGACACATGTTAAGAGTATTGCTTTCGAGGATCATGCACTTAAGCGAGGGACACTAGTAAGTTCTCGACTAAACAGTGATGAGAAGATTATGCATGCGGCCGCGACACCTGGTGAGACTGAGCTGCACGAGGAATACGTAGTCGACGAACACCGTGATGCAGCCGGACCAGCTTGCACATAGAAGGTGAGATACTGCATCCTTGCAGCGAAACCGTGGGCGTGAGCCGAGATGCGTTCTCCTGGAGCAAAATAATCGAAGACAAAAAAAGCATCGCGATGGCATCAGCTGGTTTCCGGGAGATGGTGTCGTTCCACCAGCATCTGCTCCTGCTGCCGTGTACATTGTCGCATCGATCGGATACCTGCTATGCAAGGTACAAGGACGAAACGATTGACATCGAATGCTGCTCACACTCGTACAGTCAGATTGATGTTACGAAGTTCTCCCATTCGGCATCTCGATCGAGCAAGGGTTCGTCACGCCGCGATTCTCGTCGCTAGTGCTCGTGAGAAAGTGAGATTGATTGACGTCCAGGCCGCAAAATTTGCAGCGATCCCACAAACTCTGCTGTTTATTGATCTGCGGTACCGTAGGCGCTGGACAGGTACGAAATGCTGACGGAACACGCTGAGCTGTGCCACTAGTTTGGCAGTGGCAAGATCTGCACGCATGTTGCTCGGCGCTGCGTGGTGCGGCTGGTCTGTGGCGGATCACGACGAAACTTGGTCTTGGTTGATGCCGTACAGTAGGAGGTGTGCGCGCGGAACGCAGCGGACGCATGCTCGCATAACCTCGCCGGCGTTCGATAGCTTTGCTCGCAAATTGATGGCCCAGGGAGGCTAGACGGCTTTCACGAATTGCGATGTTGCTAGCCCGGAGCGAAAGTACACGGATCTCAAGGGCGAATTGCCTCGTTTGGGCATAGCACGACATGAGACGCCGCAGAGACTTCGTGCAAGCTTTTCTGGGCAATGGAGCTAGAAGGAGCACTACTGCACAGCATCGTGTACGGACCACTCATTCCAAGCCACAGCGATGCGGCAGGCCACGAGGCCCAGACTTCCATTCGGTCCAGCGAGATGCAGTGCGGGAATTCTGTGACGTGGTCCTGGTAAGCTCCAGCGAATCCGAGACGGCGAAGCGCAGCAGTGCTGCAGAGCGGGCTCTTGCTTGCCGCCGAACCAGCCCAGCATCCAACGGACATGAAGATGGTGGCACAGCAACCAGGCATGTCTCTACATAGTCTGAGTCGCAACCGCCGATCGCACCCAGCCCGTCGATGAGCCAGTTTCACGTGATTGATCGGGGTGAAACAGGCGGAAGGAACAAGTGTTCACAGTGTCGGATCGTTTGAGGCGCTCGGTTGCACATGGCGTGGCAAGGCAACGTTGTGCTCCTTGAGATGAGGATGCGACGGCACAGCGATCCAACACGGGGACACGCACTGCTCTCTCATCTCCAACACGACGCCATCTAACGGCTCTGCGAGCTTGGAGAGTCTACGACGATAGCTCCGCGGTGCACGTGACGTGAAATTAACGAAGGCAGTGTGCTAGTGCGCTGCCGCTGCCGAATCACATTTCCACCGAGCATCATCCACAGTCAGCTCCGGGACTGGGATAGGGCAATCTCAGAATAGCGAGGCTACCCACTCCCAGCTGCAGAGAGAGGATCCAGCGTTGCTGCGTCGATGCTTGATGCGCCCGGAAGCATCGTGACAGATAAACGCGCGCGCGCGCGGGCACATCCATCCAGCTCACTCATCCAGCTCGCATGCATGCGTTCCCAACACAGTCGAGTGCATGCAGCGGGCTGGGGACGGGTGGTGTGGAGGTGGTGCAGAGGAGAGAGTCATCATCATCGCTACACAGTACGCGCAGCAAAGTACCGACCAAGGCCAACGCCGAACGCGGCCAATGACAAGGCGAGACAGGTCATCGCAGGGAGGTTAAGGTTGCAACAGACGAAGGCTGAGGGAGCTCGGGCAGCGTCTGACAGGCTGCGGCCGGGAAGTTCGAGAAGATCGTTCCCGCAGCTAGAAGGGTGGCGTCGTTGGCGAAAAATCTGCGTCGTCGTCGCGCACGGAGCTTCGTATGCGTGCGTGTGTGCAAACGAGCCAAGGCAATGGCGGATGTTTGGAGCGGCGATCCTCCTCGGGCGTCCGGTGTT
>ANSM01003580.1:0-18662 GCA_000347735.1 Cercospora canescens BHU | reverse complement strand
AGCTGCGGCAGGTCGAGCACTGCAAGGTCGGTCAGCTGACCAGTCACTCGAATGGGCGTTGGGCGTGCGGACCGTCCAGCGCTTCCTCATCCTCCTGCTCGCGCTCATCGGTGAGACCGAGGTCTTTCGCCGTCAGCTGTGCTGCAAACGCGTCCATGGCTCCCGCCTCTCATCGTGCAATGTTTCGAAATCCGAACATCTTTCGGCTGCTGAGCCGCGGCCGGGGCGCTAGACTGTGCACAGACCAACAACCAGATGCAGGACACAATGGCGCCGATCTCCTGGGATGCTTAGTGCCCATCAATTGGGCATCTCTGCATCCTGAGGGCGTCGATTATGCATGCTGCAATCATTATGGCCAACGGCTCGAACGCAGCCTGCGAACTACAACCAGGTGTATGCGGTGCTGCTATGCCTCTTTACAGCCCGTTCCTGCAGCTAGCCAGCGTTTCGGACACAATTGCTTTGCTATTCCTGGGCTTGAATATGAGCCATGTGACCCACAGCGCTGCATTCATGCAATAGCAGTGGCATATATGCAGCCCATTCGCATAACAATATCCGCGCGGACGCATTGCGATCGATGTGGTTGTCTGGTTGTTTCTTACCCGTACCTGCAGATTCAGCGACTCAAGCACATGCCTTGATGGCCCCAGGCCGAGCTTGACACATCCGATGCGGCAGTGCGGTGCCGAGGACTTAACGTGTGATCATACGTCGACCAGCAATGTGTATTTGCAAGCACGTCTGCGATAGCAACGGACTGCACGCTAATGCTGCCTCTGAGCGCAACCACGCAGTCTCATGCATTTCCATGTCGGGGCGATGAGGTGGACGTTTCGTGAGTGCCTGTTCATCACACGTGACGGGTCGAGAATCTCGAGTTACCGCCTGGTCATCACAGGTCGATAAGAAGTCGAACCCCTCTGTCAGAACGGCTTCCAAATCGAGCGAATAACATGACATCGTGAGCATCGACCAAAGTGCGAAGGTGGGGTCATTCGCAATGCTCGCAACGCTTGCAAAGCTGAACCAGCTTCGAAACGTATTGAGACCGACGCTCTTTCGAGGATGCGATGCGTTCAACGAGCCGCTAATATCGCAAAATCCGGCATGATTCGAGGCACAGTAATCGTGTTCTACCCAAGGGTAGACTTGAAGCCCTCGTAGGCAGCGTTCAAATCGAACTGGAGATCTCTGGCTTGTTCCGGACTCAATTCTTCCGCAGCGCGCATTTGGTTCAGAGTGATGAGCCATTGCACGATCTTGCCCTTGTTCTCGAAGTCTCGGTCAGTGACTTTATTGACAGCCTGGATGGTGTCAACCAAAATAGGATGAAGCGTGTCCTTGGACAGGATATTCATCCGGATGGCGTCAAAGAGAGTGATGAAGTTCTCCGATGCAGAGACGATGGCTGTGGCATTTGCTGCGGCTCCTGCACCATTACTCCCTGCGGCGTGAGAATTCGAAGCCCGGTGGTGTTGTGACGAAGTGCGCGTAGGCACAGTCTCAATCGTTGCTGGAAGGCCGATTCGCAGTCGCTCCGTCGCTTTGGGCACTTCGAGCTGCAACAATATCAGCACATACTGCCGTTTCTCGGCGCACACCATTTGCACGCACTCCCCATTCAGCCTTAAAGCTTCCCAGGTCGCCAAACGCAGCTTGCACGCTCTCCGCCGCCAGGTTGCTCTTGTACTGGCGCAGCAGGCGGTCACACGTCTCGGTATACTCGGCTTCGTTGATGCTGTCTCGCAGGTATGCCTTTTCTAGGGCCTCGAGAGTGATGATGATGCTGTACACCTCCGCCAGTGATTCGTAGAGGTCTCGTTCGGCGGCGGTGTCGGCAAGTTGGACTTCCTCGTCCAGATTGATATTGGCCGTCAAATTGTTCGACGGCGTGTAACTGTACGGCGTGGGCGCATATGCCAGTTGCTGCGGAGCGTACATTTTGCTGCCGGCATGTGTATCGGTGCCCGCCTGTCGTGTGCACTGCGGTGCATCGCTACCTCGCTGAGCTTGATTGTCCGGGTTCAAGCTTGCGGGGACCACTTCCGCTTTTGTCCCCAAACCCGCTGAAATTTTGTGAGCTCCTACACCACTGCTGCACTCCGTCAACACACGCCTTGCACACGTCGCTACGATGCCGGTCAGCAAGGCGACCAAGAAGTTTCAGAAGAAGCATCTTTCCGACACTCTTGAAAAGCGCAAAGGCCTGAAAAAGACCAAGCAGCAGCAGCAACTGAAGGAGCGCAAGAAGAAGCGCCGGGCAGAGGAGGAGGGCAAGGATGGGGAGTCCGACGGGCAGTCAACAGCGAGTGGAAACACCCAAAAGGCTGCCGCAAATGCTTTCAAGGACATGAGCGTCGATGACTTCTTCCAGGGCGGGTTCGACATACCGGAATTGCCCAAGAAGAAAGCCAGCAAAAGGAAGCGAGATGCGGACGACGAGACGTCAGACTCAGGCTCTGCTGTCGATCAGACTGTGGCGCGCGGAGACAGCGATGGCGATTCGGACTCGGAAAGCGACGTGGGCGACTTCAAAGAGCAGCTTGATCGATTAGCCAAGGAGGATCCAGAATTTCATAAAGTTCTGCAAAAGGATGAGCCCGAGGTGTTTGATGACTTGGACAACCTGGAACTGAGCGAGACCGATGACGATGAGCCTAAGCGAAAGAAGCAGAAGAAGCGCGACGATTCAGAGGACGAGGCTGCGGACAACGAATTGGATCTCAAGACTGTCAAAAAGTGGAGAGCTGCACTCCAAGAGCAGCATTCTCTCCGTTCCGCCAAAGAGGTCGTGATCGCTTTCAGGTCTGCCGCCCAGATTTCTTCGTCGGAAGCAGAGGAGAAGGACTTCAAATACTCAGTCTCCGACCCACAGGTCTACCATGAGCTGCTCACTACAGCACTAAAGGAGATTCCTAACGTCTTCGAGCACCACTTGCCAGTCCAGGAGGCGAAGAATGGGAAAGTTCATGTCCAGACTGAATCCAAGAAATTCAAAACTCTCGGCCCCATGCTGCGCTCTCAAATAGCTGGTATTCTGCATCTTCTGGAGCATTTATCAGATCCAGCAACCCTCCGGCTTACTCTCACATCGTTGTTGCCGCTTCTGCCATATTTGCTTTCCTTCAAGAAATTAGTGCGGGACGTGGCGCGCGCAGTCACTGTCGTCTGGTCGTCGCACAGCAATACCGAGGCAACGCGTATTGCTGCGTTCCTCGTCATGCGGCGACTGACAGTTATTGGCGATGCCAGCATTCGCGAAAATGTGCTGAAAGCCACTTACCAGGCCCTTGTAAAAGGCGCACGCAACACAACAGTGCATACTATGCCTGGCGTGAACTTGATGAAGAACTCTGCCGCTGAGCTTTGGGGCCTTGCTGGTGGCGAGGGTGGTGTAGCATACACGACCGCATTCACATTCATCCGGAGCTTGGCGCTACATCTCCGAAGCAGCATCACAAACAACTCCAACGAGAGTTATAAGGCAGTCTACAACTGGCAATACGTGCACAGCCTCGACTTTTGGAGCAGGGTTCTGGCTATGCACTGCACAGAAACATCCTCACCCCTGCAGGCACTAATATACCCTTTCGTACAGGTCACCCTTGGGGCCCTCAGACTGATTCCAACGGCGACCTATTTTCCGTTGCGCTTTCAGCTCGTTCGTTCTCTGCTGCGAGTTAGTCATGCTACTGGCACCTACATTCCGCTCGCAGCTCCCCTGTATGAAGTTCTTAACAGTGCTGAGATGAGGAAGGCTCCTAGGCCAGCCACACTCAAGCCTTTGGATTTCAATACCACGATCCGAGCGCCAAAATCGTACTTGCGGACTCGTACCTATCAGGATGGCGTCGCCGAGCAGGTGCAGGAACTTCTATCTGAGTTCTTTGTTATGTGGACCAAGAATATTGCTTTCCCAGAACTCGCTCTGCCAGTCACCGTCATGCTTCGTCGTTGGCTCAAAGAAGCGAATCAGCGAGGAAAGGGCAAGGGTGGCAACAAGAATACGAAAATCAACAGTGCGATACAACTACTTGTGCAAAAGTTGGAAGCTAATTCCAAGTGGATCGAGGAGAGGAGAGCAAAAGTCGAATTTGCGCCAAATCACCGACAAGGAGTGGACGCATTTCTGAAAGATGTCAGCTGGGGAAAGACTCCACTAGGCGCCTATGTCGTTGGGCAGCGGAAGACTAGGGAGGAGAGGGCAAGGATCATCGAAGAGGGCAGAAAGGAGGAAGAGAGGAGGCGTGCCGGGGAGAAGGCTGCGAAAGGAGCTGCAGCAGATGCCAGTGAGGGCGAGGCTGACAGTCAGGATGATGATGACAACGAGGAGATGCTCGATGGCGAAGAGAATGACGACAGCGAATAGACGGAAACGCGCTCTGCGGATCCTGGGAAAAAGTTAATGCGCTGCGAAGATGCTCTGAAAGCACAAGCTGCTGCTTCTCCATTACATTGGCCATCTGAACTTCCATGGGTACTGAGCTTTTCGTGTCAGAGACTCGGCCCGCACACGACAGCAGCCCTGATCATGTCTCGCGACGTCAAGTTGCTTGCTCCAGAACAAATTGTCTTTAACCGCTGTAGTGTGCAGCGCTCTTAGCGTCGCTGAAGGGTACTTGCTGCTGTGCTCCCGCGCTGCGTGGCTCCAGTCTCGGCAATCACCTCCGGCGTCCGTCTCTCCACATTGCAACTCAAGCGTCCATGCCGGAGTCTCTCTTATTCTTCACCCAGCTCACACCCCACTCGTCGAGCTGCTTCTTGAGCACATTCAGAAACATCATCGGCACATTTCTCGTCCTCGTATTGGGCTTCTCGATGTCCCGCAAACAAACGACCATATCAAAGCTACCATCGTCCATAATTTCTAGACGAATGCTTTCGATATCACCAGGCTGTATCTTCTGGGTTCCTTCTGCATCGCGAAGCAAAATCTCATGGCGAAGTGGCGAGGGCGCTCGAGCTATGGGAGATGCGGGACGAGATCCCGGTCTTGAGGTCAGAGAACCGCGGTCCATGGGAAATGTTCGTGTTGACGGGAGTCGCACGTCTCGATCCGTGAGGAAAAGACCTGAGGTTGTACGAGTGAGGTCTAGGGAGTTGAGGCAATGGTACGAGGAAGTCCGATCTGGTGAGACAGTAGATGGTCGCGTGATGCTGTCCAGCTGAACTCGGTCGCTGCGCGCGGGACTCGCTGTAGGCCGCTTGTTACGAGATAGCGAGCTTGTATTGGAAGCAGCTCTGCGAGATTCGCGTGAGATATGCTTGGCGGGAGTTGGTAAGGTCTTCGCCAGTCGTTTCGAGCTTCTGGTTGTTGGCATTTTCGTAGCCCAGATGATGTCGACTGGATTTCTTCTGCATGGATTCGGCGGCTCTAGGAGGACGTGTTTTGTGTGAAGAACCACATTCCACAGCCCCACGCCGAGAATCACTTCATTCAATTCTCGTTTACTGTCGTGCATAGCTCACATTACTAGAAACCAATACAGTAGTAGGCAGCTAAGTGTTACGGTCACGAAAACCAGCACGAACATCACGACGCGACTGCTTTCGCGTTTCGGTAGCCTGTCGAACTGGGTCTCTGTCCGCGCAGCTGGGGGCAAGAAGTCTTGAGAAGAACTCGAAGTTTGCATGGTCCCATAAGCTGGCCGTTGGGTATGCATTTTGTGTAGAATATGAGCTATAACAGTGAAAAAGAGTGAAGTTCGGAGCTGTGCCAGCGCACTCTGGCTTTCTCAAGTCTGTGGTGACTGTGGCCTGCAAGCCAAGAGGTCAGCCGCAGGATGCAAAGGATCACCGCTGATGGGGCTGACATGATAGACACTCGCTAAAGGTGTCATTATGTCTGAGATCATGTTCAGGAGCAGTGGCCTGCGCTTCTCTTCGGTGAAAATTCGTGCACAGGTCTAGTCTTCGGTGCTGTACTTCCGGCGAGCTTGCTCCATTGCGCGCTTGAGCTTGAGCTGCAGTTCCTCTCCCACCAGCTTAAGAGTCTCACGGTTGTCGCCACGAATCTCTGCAATTTTCTTCAAGATCTGGATATCATCGAGGCGGTACTTTTCACCAAGATCTTTGCGCTGGCGCTCGAGATCTTCGACCGTGGCCGCCCGTTTGTGATCAGTACCCTGTTTGCGTTCACCACGCGCGACAGCACGCTCACTCCGCTCCTGCTTCGGGTCGAAGTCGTCGTCCCCGACATCATCTTCACCTTTAGATTCGGCATTAGAGTCGTCCGCCTTCATCTTTTTACTTGACAACTTGTGGCGTAAGGTCTCCGTACCTTTACGCTTGCCGGAAGTGCCGACAGATTGGAGGTCGGTTGGCTCTGATCCCTGTGTGCCGAGTGTGGATGAGTATGTTGCCATCTGCGCAGTAGCTGCCTCGTAGCTCGGCAAGGCGTTTCCTGCTGGCTGCGATTTGGATTGTGGCTCCGACGGCTCAGGGGCCTGTGACGCAATTTTAGGAAATTCCTTACGCAGTGCCGTAATAATCATGTGCTTCTTCGCCGCATCGACGGACGGATTGGATGCGATCTCGACCTTCTCTCTGACCGAATCCTGCTGCTCGAGAAGGACTAGCCAGCGTGAATCTGTAGAGTCCACGACCTTCGCTGGTTTATACCACTTCTGAACAGAGTCCCACTCCTGACGGATAGCCGCTCTGACATTGTCACGAATGCGGCGGCGGATAGTGCTGAGCTGACGTTCGAGTGCGCTTGCCATAGTTGCGGATTGCCTTGAAACGTGACGCGAAATGGGGCCGCTGCTGACTATTTGACCGAAGTAGTAACGCAGATGGTCGAGGCGAAGGATAATGATTCCGCTCAGTGGTGAAATTTTTGTGTTGGTGGTGGTCTGCATCGCATTACAATATGTTTGCGGACATGTAGGAACGCAGTGAGCAGAAGTGAATGCATTTGGAGCTAGCATGTGAGCAGCGAATCAACCAGCAGATTCTAGCAAGAACCTAACAGTGAGTACATTTGACACCTTTAGCATGCCTGCGGCGATTGCGGAGCATCTGTAGGACCATCAGCACCGATCAACAGTGGTAAAGACAACATCTGTCCAGATCCGAAGATGGGCGAACAGGTTGACACAACTTTCAGATATTTCGAGTCGCGATTAGGTATTTCGATTCATCCTGATGAGACAGGCGGGATTATGGCTACTTCATCACCAGCTTGAATGGCGAGTCCCAACTCTCCCTTCGCGCCCTCTTCATCAAGGTCCACATACTCCAAATTGATCGTTACAGCACTACTCGCCAGTACCCTCTCTTTGATTCCCGGATACTTGTCGTCAAGCTTATCGTACAGCTGACTGACTAGCAACGGTGCGGGGAAGAAGTCGTGCTTTCTCTCGGTGTACGAGGTTGATGCGGCGAAGTACAGGACCGTGAAGTGCCCTGCAGGAGCCTTGAGGCCACTCATGATTACTGTCGAGCGCTGTTAGCAGCTGGCCATGTAGAATAATCGTGCTTCTTGATGCGATGATGGCGCGCCATGTCAGAAATACTCAAATGATAAAAAGTTTGATCGCCATGAGCACTGCGTGCTGTACGGTAATACATGCTATTTTTGGGTCATCATGAAAGAGATGGGGGCGTCGGGGGTCGAGGATGCCTACCTTGAGATGGGTGACGGTTGCAGAGCAGAAGATGGAGAGGACAGACTCGAGTTTTGAGTGGAGGTGTGACAAGCTCTGGAGGAGGAAGGTCTGGCGAGAGCCGCAAGACTCCAAATGACCTTTCACCAAATCACCACTTTCACTCTCAAAGCTCCACCTCGTGGATCCCCCATTTCCGTGCAAAAGATCCTATCTTGCTATGTCATGCCATGATACCTGTAGATCACGCATGTGACGTCGCGCGTTTTCTCTTCCTTCTTCCAATGGATGACACACAGCCGCCATGCCGCATTTCATGTCGCATCCACCATGGGCACAGTGTCGCAGTGAGCATTGTGACGATACACGAGATATTGTACGACCTGTGCATGTACGAGCGGAATGGCATTCGACTCTGCTACGTTCCTGGGAAGCCTTAAGACTCATGCTAACCTTGCTCTACGCTAAACGTCTTTGACCACTTCCACAGCCCCAAATTGGCCTGCGCATGGGTTGCCTGAAAGCCTCTCTCCAAGCACCTTTCGCTCCCAGCGTATTCTATGCTCCATTCGGTCGCTCGGCTCGTAATAATTGCCGATCTAATACCCACTTCGCAAGCACGGCTGATGTGGATTGTGATTTCATAGCTTTAGTGGCTCCCACTGCTGATCACACCCACTCTGGGAGGTTTGACGCCTTGTTTGGTTTTCTTCCATCTCTTGGGACAGAGGTTTTATAAAGTAGTACCTTCTCCACGCACATCCTGGCCCCGACCCTCATCCACGACCGAAAGCACTGTTTAACGACTCGAGTCTAGCTGAACCTGCGGTTGCTCTTTGGTCGGCCTTCGCTTTGGACAGGATGAGAATGCTCGTCACTGTCGCTTTGGCTGCACTTGCAGCGTCACCCGTTACTGCCTCATCTGCTGCATGTACGAAGACCCACCAAGAAGGCTTCAACAACCGTACATCAAGTCATACCATTCACTCCGGCAAATTCGATAGGACGTACGCTGTCAACGTTCCAGATGGGTACAATCAGAATCTTGGGAAACGGTGGCCTTTGATACTTGACTTCCATGGCAACAGCGGCACTCCATGGCAGCAATACCAGAACTCACGTTATTTCGACTACTCGGAAGGCCAGAAATACTTAGTCGTCTACCCAGCCGGCTATGATGGATCTTGGCAAGGCGCCAACTATTCAAACAAAAATGTCAACGACCTTCAATTCGTGACCGACCTGACGGCCCATCTCAAGACCGAGTACTGCATCGATGAAAGTCGTATATATGCCTCTGGCAAGTCGAACGGCGGTGGTTTTGTCGATTTGCTTGCATGCTCAGACAACGGAGACGAATTTTCAGCATTCGCAATGGCCGCCGCGGCTCTCTACCCGGACACCAAGCTGAGCGATTGCAGCAAGAAGAGGGCCATTCTGGAATCACACGGCGATAAGGACAAGACTATCCCGTACCAACCTACTGAAGACGGTAATGGAGGCCCGTTGCCTGATGTCGGCGAATGGGTGAGCTGGTGGGGCCAGCGAACTTGTGGCTCGGGTGCAGAGGCAGACTATTCCCAAGATCTTGGCGGCTACAATACAACGACATACTCCTGTGACGGTCGGAACGAAGTCGTGAAGCACTATCAGATCTTCCAGTTGGGTCACTGCTGGCCCAACGCCTTCAGCAACAACTGGGATGCATCCGATCATTACGATCAGTCTAAACGTCGTTGTCTAGATAAGAGCCTTGATTTCACTCCCGCCGTTCTCAGCTTCTTCAACCAATGGAATTCGAGCAACGCTCCATGAGCTCGAGGGCAGCCTGAAGGGGCTCAACAAACAGTACGCGCCGAGCGCTGAAAAGGGAGGAGGAATAAAAGCAGCTCTGCTGGTGATAGTATCTGTATACCCTTGCGGTGCAATCAGCCTTCAAAGGCAATGTATTTTCTTCAATTGACACGCATTTCTTGCCTTCAGAACAACTCACGTTCCAGGAATGCAGTTGTTGTGCCCGTCGCAGCTCGGACAGAGTTTTCTCCACAAATGGCGGTCTCACCTCCATCTTGTCTCATCTCTGCCATGCCACCAACTGCCCCCTCTGAATCGATCGTAGTACAGCGACCCAGCAGAGTTCCGATCATACCGATGCTCAAATCCAGATCTGCTAACCAGATAAAGGCTCTGCAACTCCTTTTCACGTTTGCGACGACATCCACGACAATCATACGCTTTCAAAATCATCCTGTCGTGTCGACAGCCTTCTGTCCCGAATGGCAAGACTCTTTCGCTGGTAGATACGTGGTGGTTGCTCGGATCATTGATTCGCATCATCTGACTGTAGAAGCAGCCGCATTGGCGCCCTTGAACTTGATAGGTATGACCGCAGGTGTATTCGTATGTTGTGAGCGGCATACTTGTCAACAAATTCTCTGCTTGAGCCGTGCTGCTAATGCTAGGAAAAGGTGCTGAAGTCCGCAAAGACGAAGTGCATTGATCTGTGGGGCCGATCATGTCGTGCAGAGGGCATCTCTGAAATAGAGCTCGTGAGACACTCAATTCATTGGCAAATAGGATTGACAAGAACCTCAAACAAAGAGACTCAGAGAGAGACGGGCAAGTATTGAGAGAATTTCTTTCAGCATTTTTTGCTTCCAAGACTAGCGAGAGTTTCCTCACAAAGGGTCTCATGCGCAACATGGTGCGTTGCACAATACATCGATTGCTCGGATATTCTGGAGGATAGAAAGTCGTTGCTAACAGGCGAGGACGAAGAGGGTTGTGCGTGGCCCGCGATGCGCTCGTAGCGTACTTCATGACTGGACAGCTGGACGGTCGTTGTAGTGGCACCAGGAGATATTGGCACAGCCAGCGCACATTCTCATATTTAAAGACTATGTTCGGTCCGCAGTGGGTTTCGGATGATCGCGATGTCAAACAGTTGCGTCACAGCGAGGCAGTCCATAGCCAGTGCGTTCGCGCGGCGTCTGTTTACTGCCATACGGAAAAGCATGCTCCCTCTGTTGCACCCACGATAAATGTCAGCTTGCCGTGCAAAGCTGCGGTCACTTGGCAAGTTCGGCTAGTGAATGATGTAGACAGTGTCTGGGAGGCAGCCGCGCTTCAGGCAGCTCGAGTGACAATACTTCATGCGATCAGGTGCGAGGGGAGAGGGCCATTGTGTTGAATGTAACACCTTCTGCTTCACTTGCTTGGTAGATTTAGAGGAAAAGCCGGGTTGAGGGTGTCTCCAGAGCACTGATCAATACAGGTTGCAGGAGTCGCCAAGAAATAGAGTCCCATCGTACTGCATCTACGCTGTTCGTGCTCGTAGAACCGCTGTGATGTTGACAACGTATGTGGCGAATCGTAGCCGGTCTAGGAGACGGACTCGTGCAGCAAAGCGCGGGCTTCGGGCGGGCGGTACATTTGATCGTCAACAATGAGTGGAACAGATTTGACTGTATTGCAGCGTGACCGAGTTGCGAACTGGGTGTGCGTATTCGGCAATGGCGGTCAGGAAGCATACAAATGGTAATGGAGTATGGTCAGATACGGCGCATTACAGATGACCCAGGTAAAACGTATTCTGCATTGCGAGTGCAGGTTCGCTCATGCTTTGCAAATCGACCAGTGGAGACGTGGACTAGTACAAAGGTCCGGAAGCCTGGAGATGACAGCGGGTAACGACTGAAAGTGAACCAAGGCACCCAAAGATGTACTACCGGCTCCGCAACCATTTTGTACTACAGCAGCACGGGGGTGACAACCGAGCCAAGAACTGATGATGATGTGCTCCTGGAGTCGCTGAAATTAGCTCTTAATGCCATGGACCTTCTTGGATGCTCAAAAATCGACATCACATATTACTCTCCGTCGAAGAAAGCCGGGAGTTGCAGCCGATGGCCTTGGTTCAGTGCCGTTTGCCTGCACGATCTTAGCCTCGCAAAGCAGTGAAATCGCAAAAAATGGGAGTCGAGCAGAACTCGGGACTGCCTCCTATTGGTAGTCAATTGATGCTGAGCTCCCCAAAGAGACCAGTCAATGTCTTTCGGAAGCAAACAACCACCAGCAAACTCAAGGAGAGATTGTGCGACGGCTTATGAGTCGATTTGTGGCCAGTATTTGAAAGCTTCATATCTTTATGCCTTTGCAAGTCCACTGCCCCTCCGAACCCGATTGCTGAAGTTCAGATATGCTCAAGAACCACGTTATTGTTCTGACAGCGGATGCGTATTCTCCACGGCGTGGATTTGAGCCAATAGGCTTCGTTTAAACCTGAGCCAACGTCGTGCATGCTCTTGAAAGGGGCAAGCGTGCTGCGGCCTTCCGTTTATGTACTCTGGCGATATGGTGGTCTGCGCTACGTCCCTGCACAGTGCGACTGATGCTTCCTAGGATCCTTTCTCGACCACACTGTTGCTCTGTTCCCGAGCGACAGAACCAGTAGGTACAGCCATTCGGGGCCATTGGGTGCTCACCCGTCAGTCATGGCTAAACCGTCGTCGTCTTCTTTGTAGGTGTCTTCGAGAATCGGCACAGTAACGTCCCACTCTTCGATAATGCCTTCGGAGGCCCCGTCTTCAATACTCTCGTTGCCGAGGAACTTGAATGCGACGACGTCGCCATTCTTCATTCCAACGCCTTGCGGACAATCCTTGAGCGAGTCGGCCTGGGCCTTTCCCACAGGCGCCTTCCCCTTGCCCTTGCCAGTGTCGCTGCCATCCTCGAGTTCGCTTGCAACAGATGAGTAGCCTTTGGTAAGGTCATTGCGGTCGTTCGCAATTCCGAGTCTGATGTGTTGGGCATTTTTCGGTATTTCGTGTCCATTGAGTTTGCCACCGGGGGAGGTCTCAACGAGAGCATGAAGCAGCTCCGCTCGAATTTCTGTCAAGCTCTGCAGTGGATCAACCTCGAGCAAGACGGTGCGTGTATGGTTCTTGAAACGAAGCGTCCAAGTCCGCGCGCTTGGAGTGACCCTGGACATGATGACGATTCTTGGTGCTTGGTTCCGCCGATGGTGCTGTGTTTTGGCCCACGAATGTCCTTATCAAGCTTCACCTCATGCCAGGCAGCAGCGAGTGACGGGGTTAGAAGCGCATGTGCGTGGGCGGCAGAGGCGAACAATTGTAGTCAGCGGTTGGTTCGTCGCGGGGCGCGTGTCTCTTTCGCGTTGCCCGAATCCACTCATATTAAGGGGACTGAATCAAGCTGTCATCAAATATTGACCGCCGCATGCCACCCGACACATTGAACTCCGGAGACGTCTGCAACTCGGCTGCTACATTGACTACCATTTTCTGCATGTCTTTGTACTGTGGACCATGGTTAAAAGCCTTCGCAACATAATCTATATCCCACTCAGCCGTTACAGTCGCGTCAGCAGGCGCTTACGGGCTTCGAAAAAAAGGGGCATGGGCATTACGGAAATCCTCCCTGGGGAACCCACTAAAATAAATGTAGTATTGCTCCGCGAGCTATCTGCTTAAGCTCGGACGTGGAACTCGAAAACGGCTTGCGACCTCGGCGTAATGCCTGATTTTCAAATCAAAAAATCGAAGGGATTTTGACGGTGCAAAGACGTCATGTCGTCGATAAGATGGAAAACTCGAGCATCAATGTCGCCATCATAAGGTACTCTTCTCAAGCCCATCTCTATCGAAACTGGCAGCATATCAATGGCTACAGCAGCATTCGCAAGAGGCGCTTTGCGTGCGACTCGACTCTCAGCGACGCATCAAAGCTTTGCTAGCAGACAGACGCCTCCGATCTTCAAAAGGTTCCTAAGCGTTCCTGCCGAGCAACCAAGGTGAGCACAAAGTAGGACGATTTTGCTGCGGCGCTACATAGGATCGACAAACATAAGGGCTGCGCGCTCTTGGACCCTACTGAGGAAGTCGAGTCCTTCAGACTCCATGCTGAAATCGTTCCAGACTTCGCCTTGGATCGATTGCCCCCAATTTTCAAGCCCAAACAACTCAAGGAAACATTGACTTTCACGAATTTGTCGGTGACAAGGTGAGCACCTTTCTGTTACAGCCCGATAGCTCCACACCTTCAACTTCGTGCTGATCTGGAGCTCATGGCGTCCGTAGTGGGCGATCCTGTTCAGCCACCCAGCAGACTTCACCCCAGTGTGCACGACTGAGCTCGGAGCATTTGCCAAACTCCGCAATGAATTCGAAAAACGCGGCGTGAAAATGATCGGTCTCAGCGCCAACGATCTCGGCTCCCACGACAAATGGATTCAAGACATCAACGAGATTTCCAACACCCAGCTCTCTTTTCCCATCATCGCCGACGCGGATCGCAAGGTGGCGTTCTTGTACGACATGAGTAAGCGTAAACGTGTGCCAGACAGCTTCGTGCCTTCCACTGATTACTTTCGCCAGTCGACCAGCAGGACCTAGAGAATATCGACGAGAAGGGCATTGCGTTCACGATACGTTCCGTTTTCGTCATCGACCCCAACAAGAAGATCCGTCTGACGATGATGTACCCGGCTTCCACTGGTCGCAATACATCTGAAGTTCTGCGAGTCATTGACAGTCTGCAGACCGGCGACAAGAAGGGAGTGACAACGCCGATTGATTGGCAGGTCGGCGAGGATGTGATCGTCCCGCCAAGTGTCACCACCGAGGATGCGAAGAAGAAGTTCGGTTCGGTGCGTGAAGTGAAGCCGTATCTGCGCTACACTCAGATCTAGATTACAAGTGGCTTTTGTCTTCATTACGGCATATGCAACTCCTACCAGACTCAACTGGATATGAAGTTACTGATATCCATGCTGTTCGTTCTGTACCTGCTCGATTCGTCAACTTGAAGGCTGCCTTTCCAGAGTCCTTCTGGGTAAAACCCGGTTAGAACTCCTGTACTGAGTGGGGCGTTCTCCTCCATTGTTATTCTGGGACCGCGTCCCGACTCCCGAATTTGTTGAATCCAATCTGGGACCCGATTCTGTCGGACTTCGGCAAGTCTGTTTTGCCAGAACCTGTGTACGTGTTTGCCATCTCCTTCTCCACTTTCAGGCAGAAGTTCTTCATGCATGGCGAAATCTCCGCGCAGCGTTGCTAAAACACCATCGCACCACCGCAGACCAATTTCCTTGGAGATGTACTCCATACGACCAATGATCCACATCGCTTGTGCCAACGCTGCCGAAGTACTGGCTTCCACGTTTGGCGTAAATTCCTTTAGGACAGTGCTCCATAGACCTGGTCCAATGCGTTCGAGCACGCAGGTACCTGCAAAGAATAGTGGCCATATAGATCCATATGCTGTAATGAGCACGTTAGGCGAATTGTTGAATGGCGCGTGCCCTAATTGAGTGGGAATGCCGTGGCAGATGTCGTCGGTCATTTGCCTCCTCACGCTCCGGAGGTACCTGAGCTGATTTTCTCTTTCTTGCTCGCTGACCGACAATGTCCTTACCAACAGCTCTTGGGTCCTCGTGAGCATGATCCGGATGTTCCTATACGTGCTCCATACGCTGGCCGTTGGGTGGCCGTTGTACACGTGTACCACACCGTTCCAGACGTTGGGATTATCCGGCACCTCGACTTCACGATACCGCCAGAAAGGATTGTTGGCCATGAGATCTACGGACCACTGCTCCATTCGCATTTCGATGCTAGTCGCGGTAGCCATTGCGTCCGAGTCTGAGATCGCTTTGTTGCGCATTCGGCTCCTGAGGCTTGCGAACTCAAACACCAAGAACGTGAAATTGTCAGCGGGTTCGATCCAGTGTAGGTTCTCGGACTGCTTGAGCAGATCTGGGTTCCAGTCCCAGAGAAATGCAGGAGGCTCAAGATCGTCCCACAGAGCACTGATCAATATCTGTTGGCGCGTCTCCCGGAAGAGCATGCGGCCGATCGGACTGCGCAACTGCTCTTTCCCTCGTAATTTGAGGAGTTGTGTGGCACCTCGAATGTGAGCTTTCCAGGACTCGATTGACTCTCGACTGTCGCAAGTAATATTCTCAAAATACCCCAGCATAGATACGGCAATGAGACTGTCGTCAGTCTTACTCTGTCGGGTGTCACGCAAGGCGGTGTTGAGCAATCCCAATGCCTGTGCGTATAGTTTCAGTGAATAGCTACGACCCATCTCGACACCATGAACATTGTCCAATGCCGCAAGACCACAAGCTTTGATAGCGTAGTCGAGGACCGGATTGAGACTTGCTCTTTTCTCATAGTTGCGAAGGAATGGCCAATGTCCGGATTCCGCGGTGAACTGCGAGAAGAAGTACGTAGTGCCAAGGTCGCCTGGGCTCGGTTTCATCGTAAATGTGGGAAAGTGTCCACGTGCGGCGAGGTTCTCTTCGGGTTCGGCAGCGTCGAAGCCGATCACTGCAGGGCTTGATGTGTCGTAATTGAGAAGTGGTAGGCCGGCGTCTTTTGACGGCCAATCTTCGTTCGACGGCGTCGTCGCGACGCTTGGTCCAGGTGATGCTATGCCATAGTCCAGCTTCGTGCGAGCCAGGACAGTTGGCTCGGGCGTCGTTGGTGTTCGTGGTTTTTGTCGATTTGCCTTGAGGATGACCGACTGGCTCTCGTCCTGTATCTGAAGTTGGCTGACATCGCGATATCCGCCACAAATCTTCTTCAGCTTAATGCATCGCGTACAAGCCGGCAGCTCCAAATCACAGCGTTTCTTCGCTTTCCGGCAGTTCTCGCAACCAGCGGAAGGCTAAACCACGGTTGGTCAGCGACAGTCTACCAGCAGGAGGTTGTGCTATGTACCTTGCCACGATACACCATCTGGACGCTAGCCTTGAGGCGTTTTAAGATACGATGGCGCGCGCGTAGTGGCTCTCACTCAACCGCGAGGATAGCCCGAGTACCGTATAGGCAGACACGATGCGGGCGTGATACAGGACATCACCTCATTCGAATCTGGTGTCTAGGATAGGCAGATCTGGGCATCGCGAAGGCCGAACCGCGGTAGACGGGTCGGAGGACAAGTTGTGAGGTCGGAGCCAAGCTAGCCGGCGTCGCCCAGCAAGCGTCAAGTCTAAATGGAAGGCTGAACAGGAGGAAATCGAGAGGTGTTCAAGTTGGGGTGAGAAAAGTGCACACGAGCTGGATGTCTGGTCTTGGATGGATCGTGAGACCCTGTGGCTCCTTTGTCAGAGCGGTAGCGCCATTATTTTGCATGCGGGGTCCGAGTCGATCGTCGTTGGCCGCTCCGTACAGACTTGCGTGCAGCACTGCGAGACTGCTCTTAGGGTTATCGTCTGTGCGAATTGCGAGCGCGGACGACGAAGGCGCAGAAACAAGCAGTTAAACGACGACGACTAGAGAACTGGAGAAAGTTGAGGGTGACATTCGTCAAAAGGGGAGCGTGCTGGTTGCGGCCTGTGCGTACTTCTGAGTCCGATCAAGCGTTTACTGTCGACCAGATCATGCATGCCAAGCCGCTTCTCGCCGAGCCTCCGACACGCACTTTCGACTTCGATTTGGCTGCGCTGCGTTTGAAGTCGACAAGGCACGAGGCCACAAGCACCCAGCACCACCCGCCAATCCACCAACGTCAAGGTACGCGAGACCCGTCAGCAGGAATATGGAAGCGATATTGGAGTCGGAATGGACAATCGCGACACAATGGCGTTATCGAGGCGCCTCCTGCAAATATCTATGGCCTGGACAAAAGTTGGACAAGAGAGCAACTGCTAACAGCGTGTGCAGATGGGTGCCCACAAGTATCTCGAGGAGCTGCAAAAGAAGAAGCAGAGCGATGTTATGCGCTTCTTGCTCCGCGTTCGCTGCTGGGAGGTACGACTGCAACACCCATGAGCGGCATATGGCACATCTCGACATGTGCTTGTGTCTTGAGCGTACTCGTTGAACGTTTGCTGAGAGTACATCAATCTAGCTCCGCCAGCTGAACGTCATCCACCGCGCCTCCCGTCCATCGCGCCCCGACAAGGCTCGCCGCCTCGGATACAAGGCCAAGCAGGGCTATGTCATCTACCGCGTGCGTGTCCGCCGCGGAGGCCGCAAGAGGCCAGCACCAAAGGGTGCCACCTACGGTACGACGCCCGAGTGTCGAAGCGGGAGAATGGCGAAGGACTGATGAAATGTGTAGGCAAGCCCACCAACCAGGGTATCAACCAGCTCAAGTACCAGCGCTCTCTCAAGTCGACTGCTGAGGAGCGTGTCGGCCGTCGGGCTGCCAACTTGCGCGTGCTGAACAGCTACTGGATCAACCAGGACAGCACGTACAAGTACTACGAGGTGATCCTCGTCGACCCTCAGCACAAGGCGATCCGCCGCGATCCTCGCATCAACTGGATCGTCAACCCTGTGCACAAGCACCGCGAGTCTCGTGGTCTCACTGCCACCGGCAAGAAGAGCAGAGGGCTCAACAAGGGTCACCGCTACAACAACACCACCAGCGGCCGCCGCCACACTTGGAAGCGCCAGAACACCCTCTCTCTGTGGCGCTACCGATAGAGCAGAGGTTGCTGAGATGTGTCATGTGCTGGGCGAGGTATTGCAGCGGTTATGCTCGGGAGTTGCATCGGTCTGGGAATGTTTCTTACGAAGGGCCGGGTCGCAAACAGCGTGCACGCGGAAAGACTTCGGGGTGGTCGTATAGCCAAAAATGGAGCTTGCTACCCATGATTCAGACCACTGCCATTGGTCCAGCATACACTCAACGCGTTGAATGATCGTCCCCTCTCTCGACCGTCTTTGCCGATGAGCGCATGTAAGCGCTGAAGTATTGTTTGGTGCTCGATGTCAATATGTCTATCCGAGAAGCGTGCACTTTCCCGAACGGGCCAGGGCCATCGATGCATCGGCTCGAGGAGATGAACGACCTGTCCGCAGTGGACCTCTCCCAGGATCCCTGAACTTGTTCGTAACCGCTCTTGGCAATAACATCTGGATGATGCTCTGCGCTGGCACACCATGTCTCGTATATGCCGCGCAGCACAATGGGCTGCTGCCGGCGCACGTCTTCCTTCACTCACTTCCATTCTCCCGTCCCCTCCACCATCCCTCGTGGCGTGGCTGCCGCTGGCGCCGTGCAATGCGCCTT
>ANSM01003571.1:0-32895 GCA_000347735.1 Cercospora canescens BHU | reverse complement strand
GCCTGATCAGGATGCCTATCTGATCAGGATGCTTATCAAACACGTTAGTTAGTTAGTTAGTCAGACGTCACCGCCGCTGCTATCAAACAACATTGGTCAACTGAAGTGAATATCGACGACTCCTCTAAGAAATTCCATCCAAAACACTACGAAAATGCCATCCACAGCCCCTCTCCGCTGGGAAGAGAGCGCCGATGCCTGTCATCCCACCGTCGCCGACCATCTCCCCAATGAAGTCGTCACCTGTCTCACCAACGCTCGTTTCGTGAGTATACATCAAATAGCCCGACTTCAGGACCCGATTGCAGCTGACATGCGCCCCACCAGCTTCACCTCGCAACATGCACGGACAACGTCCCCCATGTCTCGCTCATGAAGTACACCTATCTTCCATCCCACCCATTCCCACAGTCCACGACCACACAGCTACCCTCCGGCCCCACAATCATCATGACCTCCAACCCTTCCTCCAAGAAGACGCTGAATCTTCTCCAAAACCCCAATGTCTCCATTCTTGTCCACGATTGGGTTTCGTCTCGACCACCGAATTCATTATCGGGAAGCGACCGCGAACGCAGTCCTACTGGCGGTGCCCGCTCATCTCTCGCGGCGATGTTGATGCAAATGAACTCGACAGCTGTGAGTTCGTTCAGCATAACCATGAATGGCGAGGCTGTGGTTTTGGAGCCCGGAAGTGAAGAGGAGAAGTGGTGCAAGGAGCAGCATGTTGCGAACAATACCTTTGAGGATGCGGATTCAACGAGGCTGGGAAGAGGCAATGTTGGTGGCGCTGGTGATAGTGGGAAGGAAGCGTACATTGAGGACGAAGATGTTCGGGTAGTAGTCGTGACGATCAAGGGTGGCAGGATAAGTGACTGGAAGGGGAATGTGAGCGATTGGGCGTTGAGAGGAAGCGGCGAGAGCGTGCAGAATGCAGTGGGCGTCAACGGGACGTGACGGAAGAATAGCAAGAAAATTATGCGGTAATACCCGTTCCATGAATTAAACTACCTCGAATTCGCGAAGTACAACAGGTAAGATAGGCAGAGCAAGGCTCTCAACAACGACCGGCCGTTTTTACATGGAGCCCCTGCGTAACATGACTGTGTTCGGAGACACGCTTTATTTTCCGGTCTCTCAGGTTCTCAAGACAGCATTCCTTTCTCTCAACCCGGGCCCGAAAATTCATTTCACGCCTACATTGTGCGTTCTGTTCCGGGGAAAGCACTCCTATTCTTTCGAACTCAAACGAGCTCACGGGACAACACTGTCCTTGTTTTTGCTCAGGTGCCTGTAGTTTATACTTAGATCTAGGGACCGGAATAGCTTTCCTCTGTCTATTTGTAACGTACTAAGTGCACCTGGCATATATGTCTACCGAGTGGGTTTAAGATGCGATAAGACCTAGAGAAACAGTATATCTCTGTCTTGATCTTCTGCTCTGACCACAGTTCAACACACTGTCTTCACCGCATGTTACTTCTTGCCTCATACATCCAGAAAATCTCAATTTTCGTGCCGATTAACTTCCGAAACATCATGCTTCACTTATCGACTACGAAGTACGTACTTTCCTAAAACAGGTGCCGATCTTGTCGATCGCGGCGTTCTTGCCGGACGTACAGATATGACTGTAGAGCTGCGAAGTGAGGCACATATATACATTCAATGTCGGGAGAACGTGTATTTTTGTAAATAGACAAGACAAATCCGATTCAGAGCACGATGACTTCCCTCAACGTGGACCCTAACCAACCAAGACAACAGATCGAATTGCTTGAAGAAGCGGACGAGACTCAAACAGGGACAAGTCGGCAATGGCAAGATATGAGCAACATCAACAGGAAGCAAAATTGGCTCGTCCTTGGAGGCTCCGCGATTCTACAGCTGCCAATTTGGGGTAAGTTGCTCACTACTGACGTCCCCTCCAGACCACTTTTTCATCAGGACCCACTCCTAACCTTCGCCTTCTAGGCTTCGCAATGACCTTCGGAATCTTCCAAGAAAACTACTCGCATTCCTCGACGCTCCCATTCCATTCCACCTCTGCCTCCGGCATAATCGGCATGTTGACCAATGGCGTCATGTACCTCCTCATGCCCCTTCTTTTCACCCTCCTCGATAGAGGCCGTTTCTCCCCCTACCGTCGTCTCGTCGCCACAGTCGGAATCGTACTCTCAGCCCTCGCTTTCCTTCTGTCATCTTTCAGCACCGAACTCTGGCAACTCATCCTCACACAAGGGATTCTCGCGGCGCTAGGGAACACGTTGGTATATAGCCCCACAACCCTCTACCTCGATGAATTCTTCCCATCTTCAGGACGAGCCACTGCCTATGGAGCCGTTCTATCGAGCAAGAATATCGTTGGATCAGGATGTCCGCTGATGTTCTCCGCCATGCTGACGCACTGGGGGTTTCGCTGGACATTGAGGGCTTGGGCTCTCATTGTTCTAGTTACTGGCGGAGTAGGATTAGCAGTCATGCCCAAGCGCCCTTCTGCTTTCCGGAGAGGGGCGCAGCTGCAGCAGAAAGTTCCTTGGACGTTTCTTCGGCATCGAACGTTCTATGTTTATGCTATCGCGAATACGATCTTCTCCTCTGGCTATGGGATTCCGCAGACATATCTTTCATCTTACGCGAAGGAGATTCTTGGTCTGTCGACGTTGTCGTCGAGTTTGATGATTACGCTTTTCAATCTCCCTGGAATCGTCTCTTGTGTGGGATTCGGACTGCTGTTTGATCGATTGAATGTCTCAGCGGGGACGAATACATTCATATCGGCATTCGGTTCTGCGAGCTGTGCGCTGTTCCTTTGGGGCCTGGCGTCGAATCGAATTACGGCTGTGCTGATTTGTTTCTCTCTGTTTTATGGATTCTTTGCCGGAGGCTACAGCTCTACCTGGGGAGGTTGGATCAAGGAGCTGGAGAGCGAGGCTGCGAGTAACAATGAGACGATCAATACGGGCATGCTGTATGGTTTGCTCAATGGCGCGAGAGGCGTGGGATACGTAGTGAGTGGTTTGGCGGGAGTGGAGTTGCTGAAGAGCGGAGGCGTCGCAGGTGCTGAGAGATGGGGCTATGAGACGAGATATGGTGGTTTGATCATATTCACGGGTTTGAGTTGTACCGTTGGTGGATGGAGCGTGATTTGGCGCGGGTGGAGCATGGCGAGAAGCTATCTCGCTGTTTGAAAGTATGCGCTACATCTGTGCTTGTTGTCCTCATAGAAGACCTCCGATGTAGTGCTGTATCCAGAGAAACCATGTCATCTTCTTGTCTCCAGAACATTTGTAACGCTCGCATGCCGGCCCGTTGTTGTGCTTGAAGGTGCTGCTTTGTTCCTTCAAAGCGCCAGCTTTGACAAGTCGCACACAAAGCCCTCATATTTCGGACAGACTGCCAACCGAAAACTCGCGCATGACGTTCGATAATTCGAGGAGATGGAGGAAAAGATGGAAAACGGTCGCAGCAGCTCGTACTGTCATGTTTTGTGGCGGCTGTGTCTGGCTCGCTCCGATGCCAAGCCCCCAGTTTCAGGCAGATTTTCGACTTCACCTCTCACGCGCTTCACTTCCCACAACAGCTTGAAGTCAATACAGACACGCATAACGCGCAAACCCTGCGCAGTCACAGCCACAAATATAAGCTGATGCTGAGAATGTGGAAATCGTGTCAGTGGACGCTCTTGACTTCTTCACCAGCTCGAAATTGCTGCGTTCTGCTGATGTGAAGGCGAGCACTGATGTGATCAGCAGAGTTGGCAGCGGAATAGGGTAGGCTATCATGGTCTCCAGCATTTGGCGCACAATTACCAAATGTCTGATGACCCAAAGAGTCGATGTCAGCGTCCGCGAGGCCGAATGCCTCGCACACATCATACCATCATGTCGCAAATCACAAGCCAACGTCGACCTGACGCCCAGCAGTCGCTCAGCCAGCTCGCAGTCATCAATCGGCTCCTAATCTCTCATCGTTTCCCCCACGCAGCAGTCCTGTCAGGCGGTACAGTACAACACCTCTGGGCACAGCCAGCAATGTACCTCCGACCCCTGGTTTGCGGCATGCTGGTTTGCACGGCGCGATCGATTATCTGCCTCATGATGAAGGTGAGGCCGACACGCGCGACACGTGCAACAAGTGGTCGTGGACAAAACAATAGAGGTTTGCGTGCGTTCGACGGCGTCGAGCGCTGTCTACTTAGACGTGCGAACTTGGAGTTTGCATACGAGCCTCGAAGCAGCTACTGGCGCGCCATATCGGTGCTGTTGTGTCTGAGGCGATACATACCTGCGGCGGGCCGCTTGACTTGTTGAGGACTTGCAGATGGGTAGGCGGTTTCAAGGTTGGTGATTCTTGGAAGGGAGCTGAGTTGCTGAGCGAAGTTCGGAATTCTTGTAGCTCGGAATGACGCTAGTGCTAGCTCACCGGTTGTGGACTCAGGCACCTTTCCGCCGTTCACTTCCGCCCCGCGACCAGTGACGGAACTTGACTCTTCGCAGCCGACCAACTCGACCATCAACGTTTGCCACGGCGCGACGAAGATGGCCATCGACTTCAGCAAGATGACACGCGACGAGCTTCGGTCAGTTTCAAATGAGCGTCAGACACCAGCGGAAGCTTAGGTAAACAAGTCATCGTGTTGCCGCCTCTTCTCGATTCACCCACTGACCGTATGCTGCTCTATAGCGGTTTGCTCGAGTCTTCACGCCGGGACGAGGCTGCAGCCGCCTTATTAGAGCTGGCCAGTGGCCTGAGGGCACCGTTCAATGGCCCTCCACCGTACGCACAGCAGCTTCCGCAGAACGCCGCCATCATAGCATCTCTCCAGCAATGGCTTCCGGCGGGCACACAAGACAATCCGATCAATTTGAGTGAAGAGGCAGAGCCAAGCGTGCCTGTATCCAAGCTTTCCGCCAACCAGGAGCTATCTGAGTGGTCTCTGGATATCTAACCTTCTTAGTGCTGCGCTATAAAGAAACGGTCGAAACATCGCGTTTGCCTTGTTGCAGAGAAACATGAATCGGCGCCCTCTCTCTAAATGTCTGTCTTTCTCAGTGCTATGCTATAAGGCAATGGCCGAGGTACCGCGTATGTATTGTGGCAGAAAAGCAGGAGTCAGTGCCGTCTCTCCGGATATTCGTCCTTCTTAGTGCTACGCTATAAGGAAATGGCCGAGATGCCGCAAGCCCATTATATTAGAGGAACAACAAATAAGAGGAGTGTCTCTGGACATAAACACCTATACGGGGCGCCCGGTAGGAAAATGGACTAAGAAACTGCTTACGCCATTCAAGAGAGAGGGGGTGGATTAGAAGCGTCTCTCTGAATGTATATACAGACAGAAGGCGCTTAGTAGGAAAATGGGCAGAGACTATGAGTCAGAAACGTTTCTCCAAATACAAACACACATGAAAGGCGCCTTTCAGGGAATTAGACAAAGATATTTCATGTGCCCTTCTGTAGCAGAAACTATGCACCTAGCATCTTTCTACTCAATTGAATGACTGCTCGCTAGCAAACATCCTCGACCTCACCAGTCTCGCTCACCATTGGTCCTAGGTCGCCGTCGAGTGTCCTGCCAAAGAGTTCGAGCAGCATCTGGAAGCAGATTCCTGACAGCGCAGGATCATATCTTCCCTTGCTCAGCTCGTCTCTGATAAATGCGTGTTGTGCCCAAGCAGGCTCGTAGAAGCTGAATACCACACCAGCGTCATGCAGAGTCTTTCTGATCAGATCCCTCCCAGCAGGCGGGACGTGCGTGTCACGCTTGCCGAAAATCATGACGATTTCGCCTTTGATGTCCCTGACTCTATCCAGCGAGTCGTCGTTCTTGCCTTCGCCAAGCGTCTTAGAGTGGATGTCTGTCGCAAAATAACAGACAGCACCTCGCACACGCTTGTCAAATGCTGCGCGGAAAGCCAAATGCCCGCCAAGACACATGCCGGTTGCCCCGATGCGTCCATTGCACGTTTCCAGTCCAACGAGCATGTCAATAGAGAGAGTCGCGTCTTCATCGTAAGCTGAGACCTTCTTGGCTACTTTCCAATCATTGCCCTTGTCGGTTCCGGGACCGTCATAAGCCAATGGCTCAGGGCCAGTAAACTCATGATAGGAGGAGGGAGCAGCGACAATGTAGCCGTGGGAAGCAATTTGACGAGCGAAGCGTTGAACTGGGCCCGTAACTTGGTAGATCTCACTGAAGACTACGACTCCAGGGAACTTTGCTTTGGGATAATTCGGGATGGTGGGGTGGAAGAGGAAGACCCCTACCTTTCGCTATCAGCCTTTGTCACAGGCTGAGAGAGCTGTATTGAGAGGAGGCATACGCATGTCGCCGCCGGCTTTGGTGGCGACATCTTTGTAAGATTCTGTGATGAGCATTTTGACGTGGTCTCGTGATGACTGGGAAGATGGAGCAGAAGATAACGGCAGCACAGAAGCGTGGCGTGAATGAGCTTTGTCAGTGGTGAGGTTGGGGGTGGCCACCCCGCCGGGACCATCCGTGATGACTCGGCCTTACCCTGGCGATGCGATGTGATGACACCAACGCCGTCCGTTCCTCCTTGTCCATTCAGTCCTCCCTCTGGGTTGGCTCCAGCGACACCACCGCCACCACTATCACTGCTATCGCGTACTTGATATCGCCCCTCGCTAGGCATCCGACACCGAGCTGCAATTCCGCCCGCAGCACGCTCCGACACTCCCTTGTCCCTGTCCGATCCGACGCCTTCAGTGGCAGTCGGAGACTATGTCGAATCCACCCTCGATCAAAGCAGGACAGCCCAGCAGCAAGAGCCAGTCCCTTGCCACTCAGAATCAAATCAGCCCCGCGCTTTCGTCGACCCAGCAATTCTTTCAGGACTCTCCAGCTGGAAGGAAGAGTGGCGCGTCCGCTTCACGAGCACCTCCCGCTGCGCCTCGAAATCAGCAATCCGCAAAGCCGAAGCACGCGAAGAGCAAAAAATTCAGGTCGTTGGATGAGGATGCAGAGGCTGAGGAGTTCAGCATGCAGAATCCACACGGCCGACGCGGCCAACAGAGTATCACGCACCTGATGCAGTTTGCATTGCCACCGCGACCGAATACCCACGATCGATATCATAGACACAGCTATAACGGTCCGCGGAGGAACAATCGCCACAATCCGACGTGGGGCCTTGGAAGTGGTTATCATGCAGTCGATAAGGCGAGGTGAGCATGCATTGATACGAGCGCAGATGCGAAGAGGAGAAGTCGTCCTGACAATGCGCAGATACATTCATGCCAATTACCGCTTCATCGTTGATCCGAGAGGCGACTATCATGCCCAGGCTGAAGACGCTGACGTGCATTTGGACTGGAACAATGTCTTGCAGGTCATTGCTTCGAGTAAGACGCAGAGTGCCTCTTGCCCGATCTGCCTCGGCGAGCCTACTGCACCCCGGATGGCGAAGTGTGGACACATATTCTGTATGCCGTGTTTGATCCGGTATATGCACTCTGAAGATGCCTCTAATCCTCCTCCTGAAAAGAAGGCGAGATGGAAGAAATGCCCGATCTGCTACGACAGCATATATGTCTCAGAGACTCGACCTGTGAGGTGGTTTGAAGGGCAGGAGAACGATCCCCCTCGTGAAGGCGGCGATATGGTACTGCGACTGGTCAAGAGGAAGCCTGGCCAAACTTTGGCAATGCCTCGTGAGAGCGGCGAAGTCGTTGCAAAAGGCGATGATATTCCTTGGTACTTCGCGACCGAAGTCATGGATTACGCGAGAGTGATGAAAGGGAGCGAGGAATACATGGTGCAGCAGTTCGATGAAGCAATCGCTGCGATTCAGCAGCTGGAGAAAGAAGACGAGTTGATGTTCGGAGAGGATACGCAATGGACGAGCAGAGCTGTACGGGCTCTGCGAGAGGCAAAGGAGAAGGTGCGAGGAATTGGAAATCCACCTGCTCAGCCACGGAAACCAGATCCGGTGGAGGAGGCCGCGCCAAGTCGTCCACCGATCCAGTTCAATGCGAACGACGACGGAGTGCCGGACATGTATCTGCAAAAACACGCCGAAGTGCAGCCTCCGACTTCAGCAGAGGGTGCCAACTTGAGCCTCGAGCAGGTGCCCGAAGACAGGCCATACGTTCCTCGAACACTCACGGAGATGCGACAACGGCAAACTGAGAAACCACAACCAAACGAATATCTTTTCTACCACGGCCTGCAGCACTTCTACCTTTCGCCTCTCGACATCAGAATCTTGAAAACAGCCTTCGGATCGTACCATTCTTTCCCGTCAAGTATCTTACCGCGGGTCGAGCGCGTCTCCAGCGGACATGTGGTCGATGATGACTTGCGGAAACGCGTCAAGTACCTCGGGCATTTGCCCTACGGCTGCGAGGTTGGTTTCTTAGAATGCGACTGGCGAGATGTCGTCAGTGCCTCCGTCCTCGAAGATTTCCGTCCAATGCTTGAAAGGCGCAGAAAGCGGAATGACGAAAAGGAGAATCGGGAAGAGAAGGAGCGTATCCGGATCGAGAAGGCGCAAGAACGAGAACTCGCACATATTCGGCAGCAAAGACGATCGAGCATCACGCGAAATGATGAGTTCTTTGCACCTGCTCCAGCGCCAAACCTCGCAGGCGAGATCGACATTCCGACCGGCTCAAGCCCAAAGGCAGAGCGGCCAGGCTTTGGCAGCTTAGCATCACCTGGTACTTCGCCGAGTATGCCTCGGACCGTGTGGGGCACAGCGGCATTACCTGTAACGGGTGACGCAACGAGTTTGCCCACTGTCAACCAGTTCGCGCAACAAGAGGATGGCTGGCTGCAAGGATGGGAGGAAGATTTACTTGACCACGACGCTCAGCAGGCACTTGCCGCCAGCATGGATGGGCTCAATGTTCAAGCCAAACCGGTTGGTGGCAAGAAGGGTAAGAAGAAGAACAAGATCACTCTGATGAGCACGGGAGGTGCTCGTCGCGGGGCATGAGCTTGGTGTCTTGCGGTCGGTCAATTGATCTCGTCCGTACTGTGGCGGAGGCCAGCGGTACGGCTCGTTCATGCGCTGCAGTCAAATCGGCATCACAGAGATATGTATATGTGTAGGTTGAGATCTGCTTATATACTGCACGGCTTTACAGTCAGCTTAGGTGGCTTCCATATCGACCATGTTCTTGTTGATGACCGACTTTTCCAACTTTGCTCTTTGCTTTTCCAAACAGGCATGGCCACGCTTCTCACCCCTCGGCAACCACCGCGTCACCTCAACTCGGACACATCTAATGGGGAAAGGTGACACGGCTTTGATATAAGTAGCAGGCTGCAGCAGCGGCTACGTACTATCTCATTGTAAACAGCCAGAAAGACGCGAGCTTCCTATTATGCCTGTCTCTGTTCGCCAAGCAGCATACTTGGGATTCGCCACCCGACGTTTCGAGCAAAGGACCTAGTGAGGAGCTGTCAGCACGAAATCTGAATTCCTTGTTTTGTTTCCTGCGGGTGGCTACGTTGGCGCTGGTGCCAGCTCAATTAGGCGCATGAATACGCAGTGGGACTTTGAGATTAATGAAATGTCCATTCTTGCGCGTCGGAGTATCGATTAACATTTTAAAAAGATCATTCACACGACAAGCCTTGCAGTTTTGCGTTAAGAGTCTGTTACTTTGCTATTGATAATGAAGGACTAGAATGTACAATTTCTTCCTCCAATTCGGTTAAGCTTGCTGACTCGTCAGTATTTTTTTTGCCTAATTATTATCACCAACATTGTTAGCTGGGTCATCGAGCAGACTTTGCGGATACCCGTAGACAAGAGAAGGAAGACTGCACACGAAAAACTCACATTTCCTTCTTCACCTCTGGGATCTCCATGTCCGGCACAATGACATGCGAGTTCCCATCTTGTCCTGCCACAGGCGGCGGAATGAACTCTTTTCTTCCGGCTTTATGCACACGGCCATTGATGCATATGACATTCAATTTATCGTGGTTCTGCAGGACTGTGATGTCTTCGAGCGGGTTGCCGTCGACGAGAATGCAACCGGCGTAATATCCTGGTTTGATCTGGCCGAGTTCGTGGCTGCGCATAAAGAGCGCGGCCATTCCGCGAGTTGCGGCGATGATGGCTTCATGGGGAGTGAAGTGTAGGAGGTCGACGAAGTGTGCAAGATCTCGGGCGTAGGTGCCATGGGGAGTCCAGGCTGTTTGCATGATTAGAGACATTTTTCTGCTCTCCTGGAAGAAAGGAGCAGAGGAAGAGAAGGAAATATATAGAGGCTTACCGAAACCGTAGTCGCCGCCTGGTAAGACGACAATGCCTCGACGGTGCATTTCATGTAGACCTGCTACTGCTGCTTCGAGTTCTTTGCGATATCCGGCTGATTCAGCTTTGCTATGCGGGTACCCAAACGCCTCAGCTTCGTACAAGGTCCCGTACAGCCAATTCAGCCCTGGTGCAACGATGTGCTTTGACCTGGACTTCTCGAGCATGTCCATTCCTTCGTCATCGATGTAAGATGCGTGAAAGATCTGGCCTGGAGCTTAGCGTATATCCACAGAGGAGTCTGCTATCGAAATGAATAGTAGGGTAGGATGGACAAATACTGACCACGTCTACGCCGTGCTTGATGCACATCTTCACTGAGTCTCGAGCTCGTGCGTGAGCGCAAAGTCTTTTCCCGAGACGGTGTCCTTCTTCGACGCATGCAGCTGTTTCTTCGTCGGTGAAGTAGCAGTCTTGAGCGGCGCGGATTTCTGTGATCTATGACAACAACGTCCAGATCAATACCAGATGGTCGCTCGTAATGAACCAAGAGAACAGAGCATGAGACTTCAAATGGAACACTCACCTCCTCCCCGGACATACTCAGTTTGATATTATCTGCCCCAATTACCTCCGCATGCCTTCTTACTGTCTCTCTCATCTCGTCCGGCCCATCTGCGAACGCGGTAATGCCTTCCACCAACTCCCCTTCGGTTCTCGCAATTTCCTTTGCATTAGCAAGATACCTTGGCCCAGAGATATCGCCTGCATTAATCGCATCGCGTATCACCACATCCAGTCGGTCTTTGGCTGACGCAGCTCCAAAGCACATGGTGTAACCGGAATCAAGAAAACATTGTGCACTTCGCATGGTCAGAAGCGTGTGTTCTTCTACACCGACTTCGCCGAGCCTGCCGAGATCCCCGCCGTTCCAGCTCATGTGTGTATGCGCGTCTCCTAGACCGGACATCAGGGTGCGGCCACGGCCATGGAAGACACGCACTTTGGGTGAGGTTTTCAGGTTATCGATGTCAGGTACCTCTCCTACATGTGTGATCTTTTCGCCTGAGTAGAAGATCTGTTAGAGACGTATTACGCAGCTTAGTGGTTACTTTGACTTGCCTTCGATCAAGACGTCTCCTCGATATGGTTCTGCTCCGGATGAGTCCAGAATAGTACTATTGTCGACATGCTGTTAGTTGCGGGGCCGCCGGTCACGTTCGACCTCTTTGTGACCATTGACCTACACATCTGTGAATAGAATCTTGCTATCAGGTTGTGTTCCAAACATATCATATTGCTTTGGCTGGAGAGACGGATCAAATTTGATCTGATCGATGGCATCAATATTGCGGGGTCGTCCTTTGTATCTCGGCTCTTGTTCAGTCGCATCGTTCTTGGACGACCAGGCTGGCCAAGAATTGGGTGGTTCGTCAATACGTGCTGGAGCCATTGTTAATGCCAAATATCTTGAGTGTCACTTCACGATCGTGGTATACAAAGTCAATGGGACTGATCGGCCTTTTTCAACGATGTGAATTGTGAAGAGAACCCATCCATTCTGAAGTTCATCTCAGTTGTATTATGGCTATGGTACTTGGTGTACGCGCTTGCTACACAAAGCGGGGTCAAGGTTACGGTTTGTGGAGTGAGTTGGGAAGGAGGGTGGTGATAGCGGAGATGGCGGAGAACGTAGCACAAGCTGGCCGACCCTCACACTGACAGTGGTTGTTGATGCGAAACATCACAGACTCTGCTACCGCGATAGCCACGATCGATTGCGGAATAGTCAGAGCGAGGTCATTTTTCACCATCGGCTGTGGTAGGGATGTCAAGTCCATCAAGCACTACAACAGTCACACTGTACCATATCCGGTCAAAATGGGTTGGATCCGCGCGAAGCTCAAATCTGGACCATTGCATAGTGACACCATTGCATATCAGTCACAGAAGAACGACACACATGGCGAACACATTGAAGATGTCAATCTTTGTAACAACACGATATCTATATCTGCCCCCCAAAGCTATCCCGTTCAACCACAATCCACTCCTGAGGTCTCATTACCTTTCATACATGCCTCCGCCGTCATGGCTACAGCAGAAGCCAACAAGGACCAGCAACGAACATGGATCGTCATCAACAAGGTCGTATACGACTGCACAGATTTCGTGCAAGAGCATCCCGGAGGCAACAATGTGATCGAGAGTTTTCGCGGTGAGGATTGTTCATGGCAATTCTGGAGATTCCATGACAAGAAGCATTTGAAGGAGTTCGGAGAATCTTTGCGAGTGGGCAGGACCGAGGGTGTGAAGAATCGATTCCCGGAGCCGAAACAGTTTGTTGGGTCAAGGTTAGCTGGGTCTGCGGACGAGTGGTAGTCGTTGCTGTACTTGCAGCAGCAAGCTTGTATGAAGTTCCCGCAATACTAGTCGTGCAAATGTGATAGCTTCATTGTCGTCAAATTAGGACCGTCATGTCCGCTTCAATCTCATCTATGGCTTTATAGTGATCCATCTGATACGACTTCGCCTTTCACAGCACGGCCTCAGTCTACATTCGAACCCGAAGGAATTGGCAGGTCGCTGGTGTGACACACGTAGGTGACTTGAGCAGTGAGGAAGTCGAAGTCCGCTCCATCCCCGCGCGATGCTTGAACTCCGCTTCCAGTCCCGCTCGTTCCTGAGGGGAAACGCAGGGGACCGCAACATCGTGGGCCCACATGAGCAACACGCTAGTGGAAGAGCTATCATTGCAGCTCGAATGCGTGGCATCAATTTTCCCTACAGTTCGATTTTACATTCAAACAGACGAGACTGCCGCATACATCTTTTCAATCCCACTGAAGCATCAGTTTCTGCAAGCAGACGCTTCGGATTCTCGAAATCACTCGAAAAAATGTCATCCATGACTCAATACCAATACTGCGCCTACGTTGATCCGGCCCATGGAGTTGAGCGTATCGGAAGCCTGAACGGAGATCAAATCCAGCCTCTAGCATACCCATCAGGTACACCACTGTCGAACCTCTACGAAGTGATCAGCCTAGACGAATCGACCATTATCCCGCTCTCAGAGCCCTTGCCACGCAACTCCGTCCAACTCCTACCCCCAATCAACGGCCGAGATATCCTATGCGTAGGAAAGAACTACGCGGAACACGCCGTGGAGTTCAATAAGTCCGGATTCGACAGTTCAGACAAGGTCGACCAGCCCACACATCCGGTCATCTTCACAAAGCGTTTCACGTCCATCATTGCAGATGGAGAAGATATGTTGCCTCACCTGGAGTTTACGCAGAGCGTAGACTTCGAAGGCGAACTTGGTGTGATTATTGGGAAGCCTGGATTTCGAATCTCGGAACAGGATGCCATGGATTATGTCTGGGGCTATACGATCGTCAATGATATGACAGCGCGAGAAAGGCAACGAGATCATAAGCAGTTCTATATCGGGAAGTCTCCGGATACCTTTTGCCCAATGGTTGGTCGTTTCCAGTCAACTTTTCAGCATCGGAAGCTTTGTCTGCTGACACGATGCTCTGGTAGGGTCCTGTAGCAATTCCTGCGAATCGCTTTGCTGGTGCGCTTCGTGTGCAGACTCGGATCAACGGGGACTTGCGGCAGAATGCAACAACCGATGATTTGATTTTCAGTAAGTGCGAGCGGTAGCAATACATACAGTGGATTGGGTCGGGATACAGGCTGACCGGTGGGCATTATCATATAGGCATCCCTTGCCTCATAAAGACGCTATCGGAAGGGCAGACACTGATGCCAGGAGATGTCCTGGCCACAGGAACAGTGAGTACCAGAGAAAATCGAGCTACGAGACTGCCATTCGCTAATATCGGAGAACAGCCTGCTGGTGTTGGCATTGGCCGCAATCCCCCAGTATATGTAAGTGAAGTCACTCAATGGGCACAACTCTCGTTCAGATGCCTGGAACTCGTCACGATATCAGCTGAAATCTGACATTTCGTTTGCAGCTTCACCCTGGAGATGAAGTGGCCGTCTCGATTGACGGATTGGGCACCCTCACTAACAGGATAGCCCCAACTTCTGCCACAAACCCGACAATTCGACGTGTCCATATGAACCACCTCAAGTCTCTTCCAACAATGAATGCCGGAAAGAGCCTGAATGCAAATGTCGGCTTGACCGATATTGGAGGAAAGTCCCTAAATGTGGTGCGACGTGGTGCAGAGGACGGTGCCCCAGCTGTCTTCGTTCATGGCCTTGGCGGTACTTTGGATTACTGTAAGTACAGCAGTCTCCGATTCACCAATTGTGGATTGACGTGACCTCTGCTTATCCTAGTGATCCGCTGACTTTATCAGGGACTCCTCTGATCCAGACAGCTGGTCTAGACAAAAGTCATGCACTGCATCTCTTTGATTTCGAAGGCCATGGGCAATCACCCACATCTCCTCTATCGAAGATTAGCATCAACTCACTTGCGGCCGACTTGAAGAATGTCTTCCAGCATGCAAGCATTACCCCAGACTCCGACGCTACGCTTTTCGCACACTCGATGGGTTGCATCGTGGCCATAAGATTCGTCCTGGACAATCCACAACTGGTCAAGAGACTCGTTCTCGTCGGCCCTCCTCCGATGCCGCTTCCAGAAGCCGCAAGTAAGAACAACAAAGCACGTGCTACGATTGTGCGTCAGAACACTATGGCCGCAGTGGTAGACGCGATTGTGGGAGCAGGAACTTCTGCCAAGACGCAATCTGAAAACGGGCTTGCAGTCAGTGCTGTGCGCATGTCGCTTCTCGCACAAGATCCAGAAGGATATGCTAAGGCTTGCGATGCGTTGGCCGGTGCCACAGAGGCCATGGACATATCTGCCATTGCCGCCGATACTCTCATCGTGACAGGGTCAGAGGACAAAGTCAGCCCTCCAGCTCTTTGTCAGGGCTACAGCGTGAGACTCAAGAATGGTAAAGGGGCTGTTGTGTTGCAGGATGTGGGTCATTGGCACGTCTTTGAAGATGTGCATGGTGTTGCGAACAGTTTGAAAGCTCTCTTGTGAAGCTCAAGATGAGTCTAGAGATACAGGCGTTATCGAAAGCAACATTGCTATCGGCGCCGAAAGCTGCTAGTGCCTGTTTCATATGCGAAGTGAGAGAGTTGTGTTGCTGAAACGAATCATGCTCCGGGATCGGGCATTTCCATTCACGATGCGCTATTGTTCATACTAAACCATTGCTCCAATGGAAATACAGCCGGACTGATCCATTGCTGAGGCTGAATGTCGGCGAGAAGCGCATTTCAGTCCAGCGCATTGTCTTCCTCGCTGGTACGAACATCGTGGTTGAGGAGATTATGCAGATCGGCCACGCCTGAACCGATTTGATCGCTGTTCTCGAGGCCCAATGAGGTAGAATGACGCTGGGAATGTGTCGCGACCGTATCGCGCTGCATGTCGATGCGTTCTAGTAGTCTTCCGGCGTGTGTCTCATCCATCTCACCTGCACTCTCGAATTGTGCAACGAACCTCTGCAGCAATGGCACAGCTTTGGCACAGAATGGGCTAAGTGCAGCCATGCCCGCAAATCGAGCCTGGCAGTCTCGCAATGCTGTGCCAATTGCATACTTCTGGTTCTGATGCAAGCCTCTTTGCCACATTATGACAAGCACAACCGTTGCATGGAATGCGTGGAAACTGCCCAGTCCTCGATTATACCATTGATATGGTTCCAGCTCCGGTACATTCTGCACGTATGCGTGAATATGTAATATGCTCATTGCAGCGTCTAGACAACGCCCACCTGACCACCGAATGACTTCGTCATCATCAACAGCGTCGCTCGTCCTGAAATAACTTGCTGATGCAGCATTAACGTGAGATGGTGAGCGTAGGATCGCAGGACATTTACGTGTGCTCGATGGTGAGGTGCTAATTGTTGTTCAGTGCGAGCGATAGCGAGGAATTGTGTGTCCCATGACCGATGCTCTCGCTGAAGAGCACCATCCAGCCTTCGAATTTGTGCAAGGTGCCCGTAACCTTTGCACAGAACAGACTCGCAAATATCGGTGCAAATATCATACAGTCGAAATTTCTTCAAAAGATATGTCATTTGCGTTGGACGATTTGTCGATGAATGGCGTTCCAATGCGTCGTCAGTCATCTCCGGCCGCAAATCATCATCATTGACGTCCGCGGGTGCACGGCAGTTGGATGGGAAAGAGGCATGGGCTATCCCGGGGTGGCCCATGATCGTATTCTGATGCGTGTAAAGCATCTTCAGTGCGGCCCAGCACCTCCTTCGTTCCTCGCATCGAACAGTGTCAAGCCCTAGGCGCCTCGGATCGACGTGACACCCGATAGAGAGCGCCAGATGATGTGTCAGACCGAGAAGGCTCCAGCTCTGGCCATGAGTATGGCTAATCCCATAAACCAGGAGGATTAACGTCTGCAAGGTCGTGATATTGTGCCTCCACAGGTAGTGATCGGCTTCGAGACATCTCATCGCCGAGGTTCGATATCGGGACGATAGCTCCTGTGTCTTGTCCGACATACGTTGCTCATGACTGAGATCCAGTGTTGTACTATCAATCGGGAGTGCGTGGACGGCGGTGCCCAGGACTGCGTATAAGAGCGCAAGCCAGGCTAATGGAACGCCGTGCGGGTTTTGCTCGAATTCTTCGTATTGGCGCTGGAAGGTAGGATCGTGAACTAACATATCATTAGTCGAATGCGTCTCGGTCAAGCGTGTTCTTGCTGAATACATCTTCGAGCGAGACAAAAGCTGCACAGTATGGAATTGCTTTCTAGGCGAGATGATTATAAAGAAGTGCCTTCCTGTACTTACGAACATGAAACAGAGATGCATATGATTGGAAATATATCTGTACCAATTGGGCGCAGTCTTGGCGAGATGGTAACGCGCTGATCATGTCTTGCATGGATTTTTGATCAATGCTGCTCATGGGAAGCGGTCAATGCTTCCACTCGTAGCCGTGGACATGCCAACCGATGCTATTCGTGATGACTGCCACTGTGGCGAACCAGCAATGAAACGAGTATAGCCTTCCTCGTCAACGCTCAAAGTACCGTCTAGGTCTCGACTTGCTCTTGCAAGTTGTGAAGGGCCAAGGCTCCCAGGAGTAGATGCGGTTTCATCAATGGGGTTGAGACCGTCTGGCCATGGAGGAGTCGAGTCATATGTGTTCTGCTGCCGAAGCATCGCCTCCAGTCCGCTGACGCGCTCAGCTAAGTCTGAGGGATGACTATTCGACGCCGTGGTTGTAGGACCTGTTGAAGTGGACGCAGGCGACAGCTCCGCCGCCTGAGGATGTGAAGCGGAGCTGGGACGGTTCACCCAGGTGCAGGCGACACCCCTCCGCACACCTTAGACGACCACGAACCTGTAAGCGTACTTCTTCAATGCATTCGGGAAATTACACTCCTTGTCGTGGAATTGTTGGCTTCCCATTGGTGATTCGACAAGGAGCGTGCTCTACGGCAACGTGTATGCTACGTACATGTCGAGCATGGCTGTCCATCTCGAGAACAGCGGATTTTGCGAGTCCGGCATGGCTCGCATGAGATCGGCTGACGTTTCTTAGGCATCGTATCAGGCATGCATTTGGGTCCGAGACGTGGCCAGGAATCAGAGGCGGAGATGGCGCTTGATTTCGGAGACGTCTCTCCCGCTTCAATCGAGGCCAGAACCGTTCGGCCAAGGCGGAGAGTGACGATGTCGGCTGCTAGGAAGCCAGCGATATCTTGCTATAATGCCAAAAGCACTTCCATTCAAATTGGAGATTGGATGGTGGTGGAGAATGGACGAGGGCGGAGGAATGGTTGCGGAGTTGTGGAAGAAGTCCGCTCATCCTCCGCGTGGCTGGAGATGGCGTCATTAGCTTGGACGTGATAGTGTCACGTGAATGTTGGAATCCACCATACCGATTATGGCAAGTCAGGCTTCGTCCAGATCGCATCGCAGCCTCACTCACCTCAGAAATGATTTCATTCGGCCGACTTTGCCATGGCCGCTGATACAACTTCTTCCTATCTCTCCCCGGCACTTCATGCGCCTGACTTCTCGCCTACGACCTACGCCAATACTCTTGTGCTAGCCACCAACAATGCCTCCGACACTCCTCTCGATCTGTCCACTCCGCTCTCTCGCGTTCTGTTCGATGTCCAAGAAGTCGATACACATATTGACACGCTCACCACCCAATCGGCTCTGTCGATCGTTCAGCACACCGGTCAGCAGCATGATGCGGCCAAACGCGTACTGGAGACGGTCGAAGAACAAGTTGAAGGGCTGAAGGAGAGTTATGCCAGATTGCAAAGGGAGGTGGTGGAGCGATATGAAGCGGCCGAAGAGGTTCGTGTGGCAAGCGAAAGAATGTTGAAGACATTGAGACTCGGTCGCGGCGTGCAGAGGGTAGTCACTCTTGGCAGACAGCTGCAAAGTGCAATGGATGAAGTGGAACGGGCAGGGGGTGGGTACCGATCAATGGTGCCTGCAGCACGGCTGATTCTGGAGCTGCGAGAGTGCTTCCAAGGCCCGGATGGTGCCATGCTGGCCAAAGTGGGCGTGGCAGCTGCTGTGCGCCAGGACATTGGTAGCGGACTGGAGCGAGCACTGCTGGAGAGATGCAGAAGTGTGGTGAGAGAATTTTCCATGAGCAGTTTAGGTGGTCCGTCCATCGGCGAAAAGACCTTCGCCCAGGCAGAAGAGACGAAACGGCGAGCAGAGGCAAGCATGCAGGCTCTGTACCTACTGTCACCAGTGAAGCCAGGCACGATCGTGAGCGTCGATGATTTTGAGCCCAACCTCTTGATGCAGGCACTCAAGGCTTATCTAGATACGGCTTTGACATCAAGCTTGGCAGCGCTGAGTAGGGCATTGGCCACTTTGCCCATGCTTGACAGGACTCTGGTTGAGGTCTCAGCCAGATGTCAGAATGTCATTGCACTGGAAGCGTTGTTGGAAAGCGTCAAGCCGCCCCCTGCCCATCCAGGTCTTCGCTACTCGACACAGACTGGAAATCTCCTCGAACCCCTGTTGAGACATTTGGAGACGACCTCTCTACCCTCCTACTTCTGGCGCAGCATGGCGTCTCAGCTCACCTCACGCGTCCAAGATATTCTATCGCGTGGCGGGGTGAGTGCAAGAACTCTGCGATCGAACAGGAACCATGTTCGAGATGCGGTGCGAGAGTGTGTGGATCGCGGCTACCGAGGCAAGTTTGCAACTAGGAGCCAGACAGAGAAAGGGAACTGGGAAAGAGAAGCAGCTGTAATGGTCGGCAGCATCATAGGGCCCCTGGGACGATGACGAGGGGCAAAGTCGCGAGAGTGGATCAACGTCCAGGGCGACTACGTTTTTCAACATTGTCAGCTTCGACACTGCGCATCACGCGAAGGACTCAAAACGTGAGATGAGGATTGCTCCGAAGCCCTGCTTCGCAAGATTTCTTTTCAGGATCCTCATTGTTCGCTGCGCTCATTTCCAGAACCAAGAATTGATCGAACGGCCTCCTCCCCCAAGTGCTTCGGGACGATGGTATACTGGGTTCAATAGCATCGATAAGGTATTGCCCCGTGGACATTGAGGTACTACAGGCCTTGCTGATCCCAAAGCTCTCCCACAGCGAAGACTGCAACGTAGGACAGAGAATCACCTGACTGCACGATGGCGAAGGCCATTATCAACTTCTCTTAGAAAAGCTTTGCCTTACCGGCAAGAGTAGCGCCATTGCGGATTATCCTCTGCGTATTGAGGTCATCGCCAGGCGATATCGACATTATCGCGCACTGGGATGGCTGTCATACTCCTCGTCAATTCTTGCCAGAAGACAAGATGCATGAATTCTCAGTCGTTCTATGCACTCTTCTCCAATGTCCTTCAAACAGGGTTTGGAGCCTCGGTTCATCAGAGACTTCAGCATCGGCCACGTTCACAGTTGCACTGCGATCAGGATGACCCTCCGGTCCATGATTAGAAGATTCCATGAAGAGGTAAGACCAACTGCTTCTTCCCTTTTAGTGCGTTGCATACCCTGGTCGGCACATCGCAGTTCGTGGAAGAGGGCGAACGGAGACTGATACGGCCGGTTGACCCAGAATAATGGGTGCTTACAAAGGGACTGGCAGAGATAGCATTCAAGCCCCCACCCAGCAAATACACTGCGCAATCCGTGCACCGCGCGGACTCGGACATAATACGAAGTCCCTAAGCCGTAGCTCACTGCTGCCCTTCTTTCCTTTTGTGTGTCTGGACTCCACATCTTCCCTGCCAAAGCTCTGCCCGGAGCGGCCGCGTTCGATGAAGTTACTGACCAACACCGCTGCCAAATTCGTACCCATTGTCACTCCGCACTGCTACGGCCCCGATCCAGCAGGACGGCAGCATGGCACGGGAAGCACTGAACATGGGCGAACAAGCTTCACACGGCCATCACAGTCTGCCGAAAACCGCAAGCAACGCAGGGTCCATGTTGTGTTGCAGCTTCTTTTGGACGTAAGCGCTCGTAACGTCTTGTTTCGACCGGGGAAAACCGAGTACGTATTCCGTGTGACAACTTGCTCGCCACTACGTATATGCTGTACTGAAGCAAGGCGGGATTTGGGATGTTGACATGCAGCAATGGAACCGCGCTGTCGGTGCAGCAAAAAGCCTTTCGCAGAGCTGACCGCTTTGGGGAGCGAGAGAGCTATGCACAGAGGCATCGATCCGAGCCTCGGCGAGTTGTACAATCAATATTTTCTCCGTGTATTGATGTACGGTGAACAGCACGTGTAGGTTAGACGGCCGTTATTGCTTGCGTTCGTGAGCACTGTGAACGTCCGCGTTGCCGACCGCCCAGGATGTCAGCAGAGCGCAGACTGGGTACATTGGTCATCACAAGTCCGAAGCCGAGACGTGCACATGGCCAAAGTTCGCTGATGAAGCCCGCATTGCGCGGGCAGAATCGCGACAGAAACTCAAGGTTTCTGCTAGACGGGGAGTCGTTTTCGACAGTTGCGGGCATGAGTCGCAGCAACTCAAAACCAGGTTTAGGGGCCCCTCCTGCTTAGGGTTTTCGTCGTGATCAGGACGAAAGTGTGCTGTGCTGTACGATTGCCGACCCGAATTTCACGCCATGTTGACAGTACGCATCCGTGGGCCATCACGCCGACATCCCTGCGATTTCAACACAGTAGCTCGGAGGGTACGTCCGACAACAAGGGAGCCTGAGTTTAGCACAGTGCAGTGCCACCGGAGCAAAAAGCCGGCCGCCACGTTCTCGCAACATCTTCTTCACCACGTCGGCGACTGTAAACTTCAAGTACGCAATTAGAATGATAGCCCGGTATTTCTCGTGTCGCGCGATCGGATTAGTGATCGATTCGTGATCACAAGTACATAGCGTTCGTTCGTTAGGCCCTGTTCACTTACCAGATTATGGATTATGGATTGTCCCTCGGAAGTCCGCGATAATCTTTTGAGAAACCACAGGTCTTGGGGCTGGCGAGGCGCGCGGACATAATAGTTGCAATGCAAGAATTATTGGATCATCAGTTCGGGCCTTCCTAATAAGGCTTCCCGGAAGACCACTGTGGCCTTCTGGATTACAAGCCGCAATAATCCACCTTCTAAAGTGAACAGCTTGGATTATTGCTTTGGATTATCGCTGGGACTACCTCCGAGGTAGCGACAGGCCAATCATTGACGTGCTTGGCAATAATCCGTTACGATAATCCAGCGAAGAATAGTAAAAGTGAACAGGGCCTTAGCCTTCTCCAGGTCACGGATTCGCGTCAACAAACCAATAACCAGGTTGACCCTTGCCTGTAACAATCCACTGACCCCCATTTCAGCACCCTTTTGAGACACGACGTCTCGGCACTCACGTTCCAGAGGCTCTGCAAAAGGGCCGCCCCGCCCGAGATTTTCGCGCAATGAGACACACGCAGGCTGGGAAATGAGGCCTCGCGGGATGCATGGAGTCGGTGGGGAAGGATAGTCTGATCAAGCACACGCTGCGTGGGAACATGGTCGAAGAGCGCGCGCGCGCGGAAACGTTGTTCCTGTCGACCTCACCACATTTGTTTTCGTATTTAAACACATTCGTTCCGAGCGCTGCAGGATGGCCGATCTAGGGCTCAGCAAGGCCCTGGACACGGTCACAGATTCTCTAGGGCATGCCGTTGGAGAAGTGCCTGGAATTCTGGATAATGTAGGGCAGAGCGTAGGAGGCGTCGTCGGCGATGTGGGAGGTCTGATTCCACCACAAGGGCCCTTCCAGCAGTGTATTGCAGATGCTCTGGATAATAATTCTGCGCTGTATGCGTTTCCTCAGGACATTCTGGAAGAACTCACCAATAATCATCCGTACAATTTGGATTGGCCTTGGGCGCCGGCGGCGATTGCGTACCCTAGAAACGCGATTGATGTGTCGAAGTTGGTCGTTTGCGCGACAGAATATGGGGTCGCGGTGCAGGGCAAGTCCGGTGGGCACAATTATCTGAATTTCGGTGAGTGAGAGATTTGTGAAGTCTCCGAGGACAACAAGCCGATGCATGTGAACAGGATATGGCGGGCAAGACGGATCGCTGTCTTTGGACTTACAGCACATGAAGGATTTCAGCTACAATCCAGCAGACCAGACGGTCACTTTTGGACCCGGGAACAAATTGGCCGATCTCGATGTCCAGCTTGCAGCCATTGACAGGGTTATGGCCTACGGCGTGGTGGGCGACATTGGCACGTCAGGTCATATTGCCATTGGAGGATTGGGACCTCTATCTCGACTACTCGGATTGGCATCTGACCAGATCGTCTCGGTCCAATGCGTGCTGGCCGATGGCAGCATTGTCACGGCGTCCGAGTACGAGCATCCAGATCTCTTCTTCGCCGTCCGAGGCGCGGCGTGGTCTTTCTGCATCATGACCGAAATTCAAATGCAGACCTCACCGCCCCCGAGCGCTGTAACGCAGTTCCAGTATAACATCACTGTTGGGAGAATCGCGGACCTGGCAGATACCTTCAAGAAATGGCAGGTCCTGATCGCCGATCCAGGGCTCTCGAAATACTTTGCTGCAACGCTCACGCTTCTCGAAGGCGTGATGATCTTCGCGGGAAGCTTTTTCGGTGATGAAAACGCTTTCAACCAACTCAATCTGAATCTCGTTCCCTTTGGCCAGGAGCAACAGGGCATCACCGTGACGAGTCGTGTCGTGACAGGACTCATACACGACATCACAGATCTGGTCTACGATATCGCTGGCTCCATCCCGGCTCATTTTTACTCGACGGATTTGAAATATACAAGACAGACTTTACTCTCCGATGCGGCTGTTGATCAGCTCTTCCAGTACTTGGACTCCGCTGACAAGGGAACACCGATCTGGTTCATCGTTTGGGACCTCAACGGAGGTCGTATCGAGGAGATCCCTCAATCGGCGACAGCGTACTGGCACCGCGACGCAATACATTTCCAGCAAGGCTATGTCGTTAACCCTCTTGGACCAGTGAGCTCCGTGTCGCGCCAGTTCTTGATCGGCCTGAATCAACTCTGTCGACAGCTGCGGCCTGGTATCGACGAAAGTGCCTACCCTGGCTACGTGGATCCCTTCTTGCAAGATCCTCTCACCGCGTATTGGGGAGGCAATGTACCGCGACTGATCCAGATCAAAGGGGTATATGATCCTCGCAACACATTCAGAAACCCTCAGAGTATCCCGCCACCGGCAGGTGTATAGCTGTACTGTGCTTCGATACTGCATTGCATTGCATCATGTGTCTTCGCGGAGATGAGCACAGCCCGTTTGAACATTCTCACCGAAGCGGTCGGAATCTAGATAATTCCTAATACCACACAGTCGCATTATGTCAAATCGCCAGTAGCATTATTGCAGACAGATGACGCATAGAGTTTCTTGATCACACCGCTCACCGATACTGGAGGCGACGCGCACCATGTCTCGTGGCCATGGCCACATTTCCCTGATTGGACACGGTGTGAAGTCAACGACCAGAGTCCTTGATGCTGCGCTCGGACATCTCTGCGACGGGTTCGCACGTACGGTGTTTCGCGATGACCGCCCTCGAACCAGTCGCGACAATCGCTCGTTCACCGGGCGAAATTCAAAGGCCGGCGGATGTCGAACTACTTCAAGGTTGTAAGGAACGCCTGGGTAGATCTCGGATGTCGGTGGCGCGTCGAAGCCGAGCAGAGGTCGGATGTCAGTCTTGGACCCCCGGAGATAGCCAAAGACTGTTCGTCCGCGGTGGTGGTGCAATGTCTCTACGTCTTGCCTACGGCGAGGTGGCTTCACTTTCTCGGGGGACCACCTCGTGATACTTCGTATCATGTTGGCCCTTCGTCACTGCAGTCTCGACGCGAGTTGCACTTGATTGTGCTTTGATTGCTGCCACCCCTAGTCTCACGACCGCGGTCTTGGTGCCTAGGTACATGGATCACATGTGAGGGCGGCTCTCTTCCACGCGAGCGACCTCGTATTCGAACGTATGGTGTTGCGTGCTCGGGAGTCGCTTTGCCATGAGGATGACAGGGACCACGACCACGACTTTGAACGTATCTCCTTCATGATGTTCGCTCAGCGAATGTGGGTTTTTGTGCGCCTCCACGCTAGAGTTATCGACGCCAAGACGCGTGCACGGCACCCCTGTAAATGTGCTGACTACTCCTCACCATAACAAAATCACCACGAGCTGCTCGGAGGCAGCACCATCAATTCTCTGCACCAGCCGTTCTGCCGAAAAAAACTATTCTTCTTCCGCTCCACTATGTTGCTCGCCAATGCGGTACTCCCGAATACGCAAAATTCTTCGCGTTGAGCTGCCTTTCCATGGATGATCGGCAGCAAGGTCTGCAAGTCACCACTCGCGGAACGGCGCGACCGACCACGGCGCACCTTAGCGGAGCTCAAAAACTATAGGGCAGCCACAGTCGTCTCCAAAATGCACAATCGGCGCCGTGTTCCCGACGACATCGGCGGGAACTCCATGCTATAATTCCTAAGCTATCGAGGGGAGAAGGGAGAAAAAAAATTTCTTCTCCATCTCATGAACGGTGAATGGCGTCACTTACTGCTGCGTTACGGCAAGCAATTCCTGATGCAGCTCTAGACGAATGCTAACCGCACCGAATGTCCATTTGCCGTATCTCATATCCGCGTATCTATAGAAGCGCCCATACGGAATGAAACTTTCCAGTAGTCCAACGATGTCGCGTCGTGCGTATTACGCGTTCGGTCGATAAGATCGAAGAACGGCACACAACGGCGATTATTGGCCGTGCGGTGATATATTGCGTAGAAGCAATCAAAGGCATCGGCACACCACTATGGTGCTACTGCAGTGTGCTACTGCGACTACGTTCCGAACCAGTGCTGCTCGGCCGATGGCTGATATTTGCACGCTCTTCGTGCTGCAGGTTGCACCAGAGGAGCCAATTGGCGCATAGCTTTGCGAAAGCTTGTCCGCGGAGCCATGGCTCTCATCGCCATACGCCAGGAGTGGATTTCTGCAAAATGATCGGTATTCAGACGAATACAATTGCCTACAGATGGTGTCGGGCACGAGATCGGGATACACTTCGCCGCACGTGTTGAGTGGCAGCAGAGTTTCCGGACAGCATGCTAATGTTCCTCACTAGCAGGTACAGCAGTCAGTCTGACAGGTACATCTGTTTCAGGACATACTGCATCGATGCCCCGCTTCTGGAGAGAGTCTGGTCCTAACACCGCTGTGTATGATTACTGTGCTCGCTGCTTGGCAGCCCCAAAGGTCTGGCTGGTGCGTGCCGCTCAGTGGTGGTCACTAGTAGCTTTTAGTGAACAAATGCATAGACACTTCACCAACCCGGAATCTCGGAGCATTGTGCAGACCGCAACGCCGACGTGCGACAAGTCCCTGCGGCACAGCCCACCGCAATTGTTCTCTACCCCCGACGATTCGCCATTTGGGGTTTTTGTTCCGATGCCCGATCGATGAGCAGATGTCCTGCCTTTCGCGCGAACGTCATGAGTGTTGGTTGCGATGGACGTGCATGACGACGTGGATGTCGAGACGCGTCCCGTGCGACGCGTGGAGTCTTGATGTGCTGTCCTGCTTGAGACATTGGACCCAGAGTCTCGACTCCATCCTCGACCGTCCAAGACTCCTCCCCATGCCATGCTCGTAAGCCGTGGAACGTCATCGTCGCGGTGAAATGGACACATGCAGTTGTGGGCCACCTTTCCACGTAGTGAGGACGATCGTCAGCACACAAGCATGAAGGAGTTCTTCGGCGCCGACCGGATCGTCAGGTGTCATCTTGCCGGTACAACAGCGAGCCTGAGGGTGTGCTGCAATGAAGACTCCCTCTGTACTGCGAGACTGGTGATGTGATTCTGCGCACCAGTCGTGATGATAATCTGCCAAGCGACCACATTTCCCAAAGTGCACAATCCAATATCGCATCAGCCAGCGTATCTGTTCCTGCGATCGCCACATTAGCTATTGGCCCTATCTCAGATGCCGTTCGCTGCGCTGTCAGTTCTCTGTCATGTACTCTCAGCTCGGTGGAGGATTTGAGCTTTCAGCCCTGAAGCGTCGGCAACAGACCCGCGCTCAGTGGCTGGCGACCACTGCAAGCCTCTTTGTGCCAGGCAAGCCATGTGCGCCATGCAGCGGACACATTTTCTCATGATTCAGTTATGCCATTTTGTGCAAGCCAAGTAGAAGAATTCACGATACAAGAGAAAATATGGACATTGCAAGTGCTCGCATTCGCATTTTGACGTGCTCGCGCAGTGGCGATAACGAGTCTAGCGGGGCATTTGCACCTGATGAGGACCATCTTACTCTACCCATGCTCTGTAGATCGTGCGGCTGCCCCAGAGCTGACCCTTCTTCAAGATGACTTGCTGGCGCCACGCCTCCTGGTTGATGGCGTTGACATATCTGCTCGCTTCGATGCAGAGGCCACTTCTAGGCCCACGAGGCGGGAGGCCTTCCCTCGCAGGAGGAGCTTGAATTTTGCTGCCTGCGTAGAATTGGAAAGCAGGCTCGGTGCTGAGTGCTTCAAAGTGGATCTTGGTGTTGGGGTGGCTGAGCTCGATGAGCTTCTTCATTGGCTCGTTGCGCGTATCAAGTGGTATGCTTGCAGGATCAGGATTCATAACAAAGCAATGATCTGGGTCGGGCTTTTGGGCGCCCAAGATGAACTCCTTGTTGGCGTCGAACTCCGGGTATGGCTCGATGGGGCCTGTAGGAATGGACGTCGCGTCGACAGGGAGATGCAAATTCGTCTGAGTCACGACCCGCGTGCCTTCGTGTGTGGGGCCATCGGATATGTTGAAGTAGCTAGTCGTGTGTCAGCATTGGGGATGAGCTGCAAGCGATGCGTGGGTACTGCACCTGTGATTAGTCAAACTGACAACAGTCTCTTCGACTTCGTCGCCAATCAACTCCGCTTCATACTCAATTTCCAGGCTGGTCTTGTCCTTGCCATCATCCTTCTCGACAGCGGGATAGTACCACATCCGTAGCTCGACTGTGCCTGGGTAGCCCTCTTCGCCATCTTTGCTCACATACTTCCATTCCAACGCATCGCGACCATTGCGTGACACGTTGTGAGGTCCATCGAAGGTCTTTTTGCCCCAACCTTCTTGCCCGCCATGCAAGGCATTTGCGCCATCATTCGCAGCCAACTCGTAGCTCTTGCCGTTCAAGTTGTTGATCTTTGCGCCCGAGATGCGATTTGCGACCCGGCCAATATTCTCGCCAAAGAACTGGCTCGATCGTTGTTTGTATGGCTCTGGCGACTCGAAGCCAAGCACGATGTTGCGGCCGCCGACATTGAATTCTTGGATGAGACCGCCTTGCGGCAGGAACTTAAACGCATCTGACGATCGAGATGCAGCCATGTTAGACGGTTGTGCTGAAATTTTCGCAGTGAGTTGTGCTGGTACAATAGTTCCGACACCTACCAAAGAGAGGGCAGGGGACAATTGCGAGGTTGTATGCCTTCTTCTACCACGTCTCTCATTCATCCACAAGCTCTGGTGGAGCCGATCAAGGTGGGCGTGAATTCTCCACGACAGCTGTCTTTAGCCTGTATTGCGGCTTCAATTGGCCTGCTTGGCTTCAAAAGCTACGCTGCTCATGTCGGAGAAAATTTGGGGCGTGAATGCACTTTCAGGTGACTGTGGCTGCAGTCGTCATTGCACGCTTGAGTCGAATGTTGGCTCCGCCGTCGTGTTCGTGCACGGAGCCCGACGCGCGTGAGATGCCAGCAGACTTTGCAAGGTTGTTCCCCAAAGCGGGCTATTAATGATGACAACTGCTCGATTTATCTCACCAACATCCTCTCGATCATTAATCTTTGACTGAACAGGCGCGGAGAGCGATCCGCTCGGACGTGGTCGCCATCCTTGCGCGACGCAAGGCCACCGAAAGGGGGTGAATTTGCGACCGCGATTGAAATAGAGACAGCAGCCATGGCACACGCATCGGCAGTCTCGTAGGCATATGTGACAGCGAACACTATTGTTTCACCGTCTTGCGAGGCAGTGCAAGTGCAACAGAACCAGGCGCAGCGCCATGGTTGCCAAGATGTTGAGAACTCTGGCTCGAGTCACGACTACCGAAACCTACTGCGGACATGAAGATGTGACGAGTAAACCATCGCGAAGTAAGAGGAGAACCTCTCCCATTAGTGGAGTGTACTATGTAGTCCTTGCGACCTGGCCTCAAAGCGATCGTATGTACCAGGGTTCTATACACAAGCTGCCTCCCGATCTATGTCCTACAGCACCCACAAATAAACGATGGGTATCAAGTTTTTCGCTTGAACGCACGAACAAATAGCAATCCGGAAAATAAAATGCCCTCCCATGATAACCTTCCCACACCCATGTATGCTTCGACCAGTGTAGCCGGCGACGTCCCAGAAAGCCTCGTGTGGAAACTCGACCTGGGAAACGTGGCTCGTGATCCATCACGGCTTATTCATGCTGCCAAATCGAGATAGCCCTCATCCTATCTGGTCCAGCAGACGTGTTGTTCATGACTTCGTGTTCCCAAAGCAGAAACGCCACCCTCTCATGTCTGAACTGAAACGTAATTCCCAAAGTCGATTTCCATATCCGAGGGGTAGTGCATCCCGGTCATATCAGGCGCGGAGAATCTGGCGGTGTGGAAAGCATTCATGGAAGGATCGAAACAGTTGGCCATGGGCTCGGGCATCATGTCAAATGCGTAGTCTTGTGGCGCGTCCCATTGTTGGAAGGCAGTAGGCAGTCCGGACATGCTCACTTGTTGATGCATGCTCGGCGCTTGCAGGGCGAAATCGGGTTGCATCATCTGTTGCGTGGTGAACTTGTTGTCGTTTGCAGGAGGGTAGTTCTGCCATTCTGGCTGGAACATGTTGGGGTCCTCCCCGACGGGAGAGCTTTGTTGCAGAGGTGAGGGATGAGCAGGCTGTTGGAAGGAATGTCTTTGGCTGCGGTGTGCAGGGCTTGAAGCTGGTGGTGATGGAGGCTCGCTATGGACTCCGAATTTGAATTCCTCCTTGAAAATCGGTGCGGGCTGTGACAGTTGTGGAGTGCCGTGCGATTGTGACCTGGCGTGACTGTGCTGGCTATGCTCAGAGTCTGAGCTGATCGATGACCGACGAGGATGCCCGGCCATGCCAGCTCCCTCAGCGATCAATTTCGCCTGCAGCTTTTCAGTGTCTTCTTCAAACTCCACTGCAGTGCCGTCTCTCGTTTCGAGCAAGTCCAGTGCGGCCAGAATGTGGTGGGTGTAGGGTTTGCCATCGTGCTCCTCGACCGGAGGACCCACCCAGGCGTCCGCTTTGACGAGTCGCTCGTACAGCTCTACGAGGCCACTCACGAGCTGACCCTGCTGCTGCTCCAACATCTCCACGTAGCCCTTGGGATAGACTTTGTCATGGGACTTTTTGCGCTCGCTGGGGAATGGTCAGAGGACGGTTTCAGTAACATTAGAACGGCGTGTGCTTACCCAAAGACGCAAATGGCGTTGTCGGTCTTGCAACGAGTGCACGGATTCGAACCATCACATTTGCTCTTCTTCAATCGGCATCGATCACACGCTTTGCACACTCGTTTCCTGATTCCGTCGGCCGAAGAATCTTGTGAGGCCGTCCGCGATGGGGTCATCTTGCTGACGGGGGTATGCGAAGAAGGTGTCATGCTGTGTGAATGGTATGCCACGGGCTGTGAATTCAGGCAGGAAAGCTGCCCGCGGTGTGACATGGTTTCCAATGTGTTTCGGGGGATGACTTGGTCGATTGGTACAGTGTGATCGACGGGTGTACAATGGTCGGCCTATCGCATCGGGCGCGACACGGTCAATGAGTGGTAATGAGATGGAGGGTGAGTAATCTTATATCTGAGGACGAGAGCGGCAAAACGTGGCAGGAGGGAGTGGTCGATAATATAGCTTCACGTCGAAGATGTTACCTGCGGCATGGCGGAGTCCAAGCTCAACGACCCATGTTGGTAATACAGCGACGGGCCATCCTGGCGACCAAGGCTAGACAATTGTGCAAGAGATCCCTCTGGGCAACGGAAGCTCTCAGCGTTTGACCCGTCGGTGCGACGACCTCATAGCGGCCAGCATGCCAGGATCTGGCGCGGCTCTTGGACAGTAGCGCGGCAGACTAATGCCGCCTGGAATGCCCTACTTGACGGCATGGGACCAAGTGAACTTTGTTTCTGAACAGGACGCTGGGACGGCGCTATGACTGATCGGTCACTGCTGACAAGTCTGCCAGTGAGGGTGATGTCAAGGAGCAGCAGCAACACGAGCCGAGACGACGGAGCTCGGGAGTTGCGAGCTGCGTGGATTTTGTGCTACGGACGAAGCGTTATCGTCCGGCCGCTTCTTACGCGCGATATCGTCGCATATTCGGCCAAGGCGTCGCTGCGGCTTCCGACGCTGAACGGTGATCACGACACGCTCACGCCAGTCATCAGTCATCCGTCCGGCTCAATCGTCGTCGTCGTCGTCGTCGTCGTCGTCCTCATCCTCCTCCTCCTCGTCTCCTCCTCCTCCTCCTCGCCGACCGCCCCCCCCCCTCCTTCTCCTCGTCGACCCATCGCATCACATGCCCAGACCGCTGCCACTGCCCAGACGCGCACGAGGTACAGTACATCCAGCGTGCTGACGTTGCTTGCGGAGGCGCAGATCCTGCCCAACGCCCTGCCATGACGAGCGCGCGAGTGTCTGTGCACATGGCGGGCGTTTAGCTGCCGTGCCATGTCCTCCCTCGCCGGCCAGGGAGCCAGATCACAAATCCTCCCTCTGTACGTACCTCAATCACAAAGCGATCCAGTCTGGCGGGCGACCAGGAAATCGGGGGCACCGCCGTTGCGCGTCGGAACTTGCCATGCCCATGCAGCACGCGAGTGGTGTGCTAAACTCGTGCACGCTCTGCCTCCTAGATGCCATGCCCCTGCCGCCCTTCATTTCCTGCCATGTCTCTTGTATGAGCTTCTGCCCTACGAGCCTGTCGGCCACTACATGCTGCCGTGCTCCATTATCACGCGCGCCTGCACACACGACTCTGAATCATTGCCTGATCGCCCGCAGGCCGTCGTGGTCATCGTTCGAGCCATCCGAGAATCCTGGCATCGCGTCCTGGAGTACCGCTCCCTGGCCGAGTGATGCTCTTGGGAACGCCCCCCCGTGCTATCCTTGCTGCCGCCCAGCGAGCTTATGATTGGCCGTGACAGCCTCGACCTGCGACTTACTCTGTCGGCGACGTGTTGGCATGCCGAGCCTGTTGTCCATCATCTACAACACGACTGAGAACCTCCCGAGCCAAGCCGCGCCAGGACATGTCTCTCTGTCACCGGGAAACACGATTCACTCTCGCACAGCCACGCTTTGCGAGCCTGAAGCGGCCGCGGCACGCGCGGTCTGCATGAGCCTGCAGTCAAACGCACCAGATTCTCCTCCAGTGTCGGACGCGAAGAGCGCCGTCTCAAAGTGCTGAGTCGCCGAGCTGCGAAGAGCTCCACTTGTTGCACTGTGGATCGAGCTCAGTCAGCAGTCGCAAGCCTTTGTCATGTCCCTTCCAGCACCACCTTCTGCATCTAGACCAGGAGTGCGACTAAAGGCATGGCAGTCTGCCATTCATCCTCATGCAGCCGGCTACAGCTGCAGTCTAGCCATCAACGACGCCCGATACTGCGGGGGGAGAAGCTCTCCATCGCAACAGGCTGACCATTTCGTCGCCGAGCTGACGAGAATCACATCGCCTTCACGTAGAGCGAACTAACGCTGGACTCCGCACGCCGAGCTGCCCATGCTACCAGCTGCTAGCGACACTCCCTCCACGAAGCCTGCTCGCTAGCTTGACGAGGCTGCCTTGTCAAAGGCTTGAATTCCAGTCCATCTGGGCTCGGAGAGGCCCTGCAGGACGTTCAGTGAGCCGTACATAATAACGCTGTCTGTGAAGTCGTGTGAGTTCAAGCACAAGGCTTGGATATTTGCATTGCGCAGCACGATTGTGCTCACCGACAGCGGCACCGAACCATGGCCGGAAGGGATTGGAAATTATCCTCTGTCAAAAGAAGCCTTTCGAGAGCGAGCCAACTGCTGCCTTGCTGCACTGCCTGCCAAACGGAGCCCGTTCTCTCTCCTGCGCCGCCCGGACGCAGCAGCCTCCA
>ANSM01003566.1:0-22656 GCA_000347735.1 Cercospora canescens BHU | reverse complement strand
GGTGTCTGGCCGGGTGCGGTCGGAGGGAGGCGCTTCGACGAGCCGTGCGTTCTGCGGCGTGAAGTCAAGGCCCTGGCTCCAGGAGGCGCTCTCGATCTCGATCTCAGAGGCGAGTCGAGATCCATGAGGTCAAGTTCTTCTTCATCGGCCTCGTAGGCATCGTCGGCTTCGTTGTCTGTGCCAATAGCCTCGTTGATCTCTTTTTCCGTCGCTGCCTCGCCCTGTCTCATCGCACGCCTTGTTTGCAATCCGGTCGGTCGTGGTTTTGCCTCCGGCTGAAGTTGTGGATTCTGACGCTCAGCGTACATGGCGCCTTGCCAGGAAGTCGCTCCTACCGACGCCTGTAGAAAGATCAGCGGGTGTGTACTCGCAGATGTGAATATTTTGTTTACATTGTGCTCGCGAAATGCTGTCCAGCTGCGAAAGGGAAATGGCACCGGGACATTGACCTCGTACTCGAATCTCTTCTTGGCAAACTCAATCTCGGAGGGGTGTGCTGCCCGTCTCACTGTATCGCGGTAGCGTTGGTAAGATGCTTCGTACTCCGTGTTCGTAAGGACTGGAGCATCATCTCGAGTCTCGTCTGGAGAGGACGGGAACGGCATGTACTCGCCTGTAGCGGGATCGAGGCGGATTCGCATGGTGGAATGACTGCGATGTTTTGTTCTCGGATTGTGTTGTATAGACAGTCGAAGTGCGCTGGTAATCTATGTCGGTGGTCGTGGCTGTGCTGGAGGAAAAGCCATCGCGTCTAAGTAGGCTTCACAGACATTTCGTAGAGCAAAAGTTGAATGATGATCATATGGCCCTTTCACGTGTCATCCAACACCCAAGTGAATGAAGCGCCAGATCACATGGGCTCCACTCCTTTCTGCAATAGGACGGTGGACGTTCGCGTGGTCGCAATAAACGGTCGATAGACATTTGGATGCGAGTGCGCTGCACTTGGAAACTGACCCTCAAGAGAGTGCTCGTAAATACCTAGACTGCGACCATTCACTTGTGCGCAAGTCAGTCCAAGAGCGACAACAAAGTTACATATCTTCTTAACATACCACAGTAGAGTAGAAAGGTTGCCTCGCAAAGCTCAGTTCCATCACGAATCCAAGAGGCAGCACGAGTCCGAGCTCTTGTCCACGCAAAGTTGCATTTAAGAAAGAAAGGCTGTTCCGAGCATACGAGCTCAACGGCGCATATAATGCGCGCTGTGTAAGCAAATTGTCTTCCGGATGGTATGCTCTACATCTTGAGTTCTAAGGATGCGGAAAATGGTGAAGTGCAGATTGCCGAGAGCGCACGAGCTCAAGGAAGGGGCTGGCGCCGCTGGAGCGAGGTACGCGATTGTGTGTTGCGCCGACGATTCCAAAATGATCTACCGATACGTGAGGTATCATGACCACTTCACGAGAGCAGCTGAAGCAGAAACTCGGTAGCTCGCTGATCCCAGCGCATTCGCTCAAATAATCTGGCCTATCGATCCACTTTGCTCATGTTGGGATACTCAGGTAGGGGAAACCTGGCACCTTTGAAGTTGAACAATTTCCAGATGCCGGTCCAAGCGATAATTCTGAATGCCAAACGTGTACCCCAGATCCCCAATTTAGTGATCGGATTAGCTATCCTTGGGGCCTTGCCGTTCAACGGAATATATTGCTTCTTCTCCACATGCGATCGGAGCCTCGCTTCGTATGCCTTGAAAGCTGCGACAGGGTCCTGAGGATTCGCAGATAGCTCACCAGCAATGACATACGCGCCAAGGACTGAAAGAATCACACCTTGTCCAGAGATAGCCGAGGGAGCATATGCTGCGTCGCCAACCAGAGCCACGCGACCTTCCGACCACTTGTTCAGCTTGATTTGTGATATTGAGTCATAGTAGAAATTGTCGCTCTCGAGCATTCCCTTAACAAGGCGTGGTGCCAGGCCACTTACGTCTTCAAAGACTTCGGCCATGGCTTTCTTCTGTACCTCTTTGCTGGCCCGACATGCTGCAGCTAGCTCGTCAGATCTATCCATTTGCATAAGATAAGCTGAGGATATCTTGTCCGTGTGGGGTCGTAGGAGGATGCTTCGACCATGGGTCGCATGTTGCCAGCGCGAGTTTGGCCAGTCACCTGCTTCAGCTGGAAGAGAGAAGTATGCACAGTAGTGGTCGCGAGCTTTGAAGGCATTCGCTTTGGTCTTCTCGTCGAATGCCAGATCTCGCGTGCGTGACCTCATCCCATCAGCTCCAATTACAGCGTCATACATGGCTTGTGTTCCGTCGTCAAAGAAGACCTCGACCTGGTTGTCCATTTGCTGGAGTTCAGTGATCTTCGTGTTGTATCGGAACGAAACATTCTCATACTCATCAGTAGCATTGCACAAGACCTCACACATGTCTCCGCGCATGATTTCGATGTCCTGGGTAAGACCTCCTGCAATTGCCGCGATAGGTTGGCCGTCATCGTCTGCAAAAGCGAAGCCTCCTTCGTTGGTCGCCCTCGCCTTCATCTGTTCTAGAAGCCCCATTTTCTCGATGATATCTCGAGCTGGACCTTCGATATCAATGCCTTGCCCAGCCTTGAGCACACCTGGGGCGCGCTCAATGATGGTGACATTGTGGCCAGCTTTGGCGAGCCAGAATGCTGCGACTGGACCCGCTATGCCACCACCCACAATGAGAATGCTGATGGGAGCCATATTGAAGTATAGAGACAAGCTTTGCTAAGTGATTAGCCTCATGTTCCTTCGTCTGTCCGCGCCGTGGCGCAGGTCGCCCTATAAGAGATGTGCTGAAAATTGCTGCCGGTGAGTTTTCGCCGTAAATTCTGGCTCGATCGGTGGCAAAGTTCAGATAGCGGGCCGCACTGTGTAACGAGAACGCTTCGAAGTCACTCTCCCAGTCGATGGCCGCGACGCTGCCGATGATCGATCCCAAGACGATGACGACGCATCGCGGTCGCTGGAACGGAGGACTGAGTGGACTGGGGTCCACCCGGAATACTGTATGTTGCATACAGCTGGCTATGGCTCCACAGGTCCATACCGTGACTCCAAAGTAAAGAAAGGGTTCAAGATTCAAGCAGCTCTCGAGTATACAGCGGCACACGCCTTTCTAGAAGTGAGGTGAGAGGTGTGCACTTGCTGCTCCTCGCTTTCGGGAGGTTTGAGAATACGCGGCGCGAGATTGCGACGCTGCTGGATGGACGCGGGCCGTCTTTGTCTCCGGCGATCGCCGCCAACATCTCCATCTTTCTCCTTGGGCGAGAAATGTAATGTACACGTGCAGGTTATCTGACTGACTTCTCAAAGCAACTGGTGAGGACGAGATTAGGAAGATCGAGAACCACTTGTGCTTTTGGGCGATGAACCGCAACCGGCGTCTATATCGACAAGTTCATGCAGAGTCCTGCAACTCCGCAAACTACTCACGGATGAAAAACGGTCTTTGTTTTGGGGGCATGGTTTCCATCCGAGCATCACAAGCTTCCGGGAAATGAACGTGCCAGCGATGGCAGTTAATTCGAGCAGAATGCCAGTTGGAAATGCAGAGCATCCACAGTATCCATGTGCCCGCTACACTTGAGAAGCAAACAAACACCCGCCTAACATAACATAGCAGAGGCATACAGCGAAAAGCAACGGTTCCATCCGCTCTCGTGGAGTACTGCTTTGGCGAGCTGAATGATTCCATGTAGGACGTCGCGCGTGCGATTGGTGCAGCGTACTCCTGCCTACGAGACATCAGCACAACACTGTGACTTTGGCCACCCTTGACATCTCTCTACAAGACCATTTGCGTACTGTTCACTCCTGCGCTTTAAGGAGATTTTCAGCGGGCGCGGAAAACGGGTTCTGCTCATTGCAAACAGGTACGCTGCCTTGCGACAGATTGAGCCCAACCTTCCGATCATGTGCATGGCATGCTAAGAAGCAAAATCAGTCCGCACAGCTTCTCCGGCAGCTTTGTCCCACAGCCATCAAACCATTGAAGGTTGTCGTGCAGGTGGCGCAGGTCTGGGCATTCCGATGATTAATCGTTACCAGATCGCCGCTACTGCAATGTCGCTTTCGCAAAAGAATTCCAGTGACTATGAGGAAAAAGCTTGTGAGGTCCGCACTCTTCGTCCCCCAGCTACCTCGCGGATAGGTTCTGGAAGGATGGTCGAGAGATTCTGGCAGTTGGTATTTGTCACGTAGCGACAGCTTTTCGCTCTAGCCCTTCTCACTGACCCTAGTCACTGTCATAGCACATTGCCGCTGCGTCTGCTGGCGCTCGCTTTGAAATGGAAGCTCGGGCTGATAAGCATCAAGTCGTCATGAGGGTGTCCGGCCAAGACATCTTGAGGTCGTTCTCAAACGCTCTGGACTGCCCTTTGCCTGCGACGGAATAAGGCAAAAGAAAAACTATTGTTAGACGCGCACATGAATCAGCGGCGTGCCGGACAGTAGGTTCTTGGCGTGTCTGGCCAACAGCATGAGCTTGAAAGAAGGTTGGTTGTTAGCCATCTTGGCGACCTGCCTCCCCATCGGTGTTGGCCGAATCTAGCACGGAGACAAGCCGAAAGTCAAGATCGTCACGATCCCTCGCCCGGCACTTCTTTTGGAACCGCTCTTGGACTGGCGTCGGGATTTAGAACTTTCATGACAGCTTTTCTCCCTATGCACATGAGAGGCGCAGCAGCTCCGATGCCAGGACGGCATTGGCACAACGTGTCAGCACACAAGCCAATGCACAACTGTAGGCTTGAGCTTGGGAGTGATGGACGGCGGAGTGTGAGCTGCTCCGGTCACGGTTGGACACCACGATGAGCATTGGACGGAATGTCAGTATGGACTGCATATGCATCGACAACATGCAATCTAGCCTTTTCGGAACATCGATCGTGAGAAAAACGCGCAGAGTCAGGTCTTCGCATGGAAGCCGCGGACGTGCAGAGCATCGAAGCCACTGCATAATTGCGACCAGAATGTGCAAATGCTCGGTTGGAGCTAGCTTCTCGACGAATGGAAGTTGGCGTGCAACTGAACTGAATTGATTTGCATCTCCACAAGCAAAGGGCAGCCACAGCTTTGCCTCTCCTTGCCCAGAGAATAGCCAATTGCGCTTGTTCTTGCAACGTCTGGCTAAATAGGATCTGAGAAGCTGTGTGGCAAGCCCGCATGGTCCGAAAGCGCGCAGACAAAACACGGCACATCTTTGCACTGACCAATAGGGACAACTCGGCACCATGCGTGTACCTGCCGTAGCTTCAGCCTTGTGCATATGGCCCCCTCTCCTGTTCTCTTAAGTTATCAAAAGACGTCATTAAACTCGCTGGAGCTTTTGCTTCTTCGAGCCCGTCCATGAAAGCATATTCGCATTTCCACACCTTCTCACACATGGCAAAATACGAAGAGACAACATGAAAAGCTGGATACTGATTGCGTTGGCACACCTCTTCTTACTGCAAGATCGTGCACGGCAGCCGTGTAACCACTTTGACCGAATACGAAGCACCAAGAGCAACGGACTGTCGACTACGCTTCGAGATGTCCGCTAGCAATGCCATGGAAGTCAATCCAGTCAGGTCTTCTTGGCACACTTCCACATCCAGCACAATACAACCCGATATGACCGATCTACAACCGTGTGTGGCTGCTTTGGTAGCTGACCAGAAGGGCTGACAAGATGATCAACGGCTCTCCTTCTCTTCACCTTCCTTCTTCACGACCACCGAAGCTGCATCTTGCCGTCTGCAACCCATCGTGAAAGCCACACAAGCCCCATCCGCGGGCTCTTGTCTATCGCGATGCTCACCACTGGACAGCTCGCGCTCATGAAGAGCGGTAGAGAGGACGGTAACTTCCTGCCATCGCATGACCAACGCAGCAGCCGGCTGCCAAGATGGCTGAATAGCGAATTGGCGCCAACAAGTAAGATCTCTGCTGTCTCGTCTTGATCCAGAGACTCGAGTCGTTGCTGTGGGATGGGGATCGATGCTCTAGCGCGGAGTAGTCATCGACGATGGATACACGACCTGAACAGTGTATAAAGAGCAGCGTGTTCCCATACTGAGACACTCATCCATCTGCAATCATCACTTCCACAGCTTCTCAACACAGCTCAGCCTTCCACAAACATCCTTCAATATGAAGTTCTCCGTTGTTGCCATGGCCACTCTGGCCGTCGGTGTCATCGCCGCACCAGCTCCAGAGGCAGATGCCTCCGTCGACCTTGTCGAACGCACCTTCTGGAACAAGTGCTCATGGTACAAGAGCAAGTGGGACAAGTGCGAAAAGGATGAGTACGAGAAGGAGCACGAGTACAATGAGTGCAAGAAGGGTGAGGTCTATTCCGTGGCATTCGGATAGCTCGATCGCTAATTGAATATACAGAGGAGGACCACTACAAGCACGAATACGATCAATGCGAGAAGGACAACAGCTACAACAAGAGCAACTGGGACGTGAGTTCTTCGCCCTTTCGCCCCCGTATCTAGCCACCTCTAACCTGCTACAGTCCTGCAAGAAGAAGTGGGGACACGAGCACAAGAGCAAATGCTGGAAGGAGGAGAAGACCTGCAAGGACAAGGATGACGAATGTAAGTTGGATCCATAACTCCCCTCCCTCAGCCCATGCCAGTCACTCATATAATTATCCTGCAGGCAAGGATGACTACAAGAAGTGGCAGCACAAGAAGTCTTACTGCGACAAGGACTACAAGGATTGGTCGTACCAGAAGAAGGAGTGCGATGAGCACAAGTACAAGTACGAGAAGTACTGCCACTAGGTTGCTCTAGCAGTAGCCCTACTGTGCAGCGATGCTGGTCAGGTCGCTGGTGGAAGTGATGATATGAGAACGCAAAGCAATGGACGGTAAATAGTGGGAGCAATACCAGATGATGCCAACTTTGAATAGACTTCGTGGAGCTGTTCTGATCGAACCAGCATGTCACCATGTCACCATGTACCTGAGAGGCTAAATATGTCCTAGCCAGTGATAATCGGACAGCTAAAGACCTCACTTCATAGTCTTGCTATCATTTTACCTTTTCATGGACGCCTCGCATCTCTCCCGCCCATGAACTGGAGAGAAGATGAAGGTAAGAATTGGCTGACCATCGAAAGCACTGCCGATAAATCTGAGATTCTCACAGCGCAGGAGGCTTACCACGTATCAATTTCCATTGGAAGATATCCAGTGTCATCTACTAAGGTCAACAGGTGGCATTTGAATTGACTCGGAAAGTGCATGCACTGTAAAGCAGACCACACGTAAGCAATACGAAAATACTCGCTACTGAGGAATTGACTCCTTGAAGTATTGCTTTCAGCTGCAACCAGGCGACACCCACATCACAATGAATGATCACATTCTGAGTCTCCCCTTTCACGTCTCAATCGGTGTATCCAAAACCCTCAAGTTCTGCCTCACATTCGCATCTTCTCTTCCCAATGCGGCCAAGGCATCGATCAATTTGAACAAGATCGGCTCCAAATTTGCACCCAGCGCCAAGGGATCCAACGTATCGTTCAAGGTGGTCGATGCTGTGCAGCCAGAAGATTCCAGGGTGCCAGCAAAAGCCTGCTCAAGGAATTGGAAGGCACCCACAAAACCAAGAATTTCTGTCGTGAGATGTCCACCAGCGGCGTACGTCACGAAGTTGACACTCACTCCTTTTGCACACCACGAATCGACGAGAGTACTGGCGTTGGTGTACGGGATGACCTCGTCGTTGGAGGCGTGGAAGACGTACACTGGAGCGATGGGCTTCTCGGTATCGCTCGTGCCCATCGTGTGTTGAGCGAGCACAGATGCGAGATCTTCTTGGTAGAGGACCTGGTCACCAAGAGATTGGAACTCTGTACTCAATATGGACTGTTCGGCGAAAGTGAACAACTGCGTGGCGCAATTTTGATTGACAGAGTCGAGCTGAGATCGGCCAGCTGGTGTGACGATCCGCTCTAAGACAGGGCCTATCCGGGCAGCATACGAGCTGGGTTTGTTCAGACCGTTGAGTGCAGGCGGGAGAAAGCCGCTGAAGAAGGTATTATCGAGAAAAGCCGCCGTCCCTGTCAAGTTAGCGACGATTCCGCCTGCCGCCCAGCCTGAGACTTCCACGTCCGGAGCATAAGTGGGGTTGAGTTGAGCAGCCCAGCCGGAAGCGATGGAGCCTCCAGAATAGCCAAATCCGACGATTTTGGGATTGCTAGTGGAAAAGCGGAGGGTCGTTTGGAAATTCTTCACAGCTCGCATGCTGTCTAGAACAGCTGTACCAGACAGTCGTCCGGCGCTGAACGCTGCATCTGGTCCTTCATAATCTGGGCTGGAAACGATGTAGCCCGATGCGAGGAAAGTCTCCAACAGCAGGAATTCGGCGCTCGCTATCAGGTTGAATTGGATTGCGCCAAGTTGATAGGTATAGCTGGGATTGCAGATTGTTGCAGAGGCATCATAGGCTGTGTGGAAAGAGACGAATCGGTCGGTCTCGGCTAGGAGAGGTCTGAAGATAGTTGTGACAGCGGCGATAGCGGAGCCTGCACATAAGGATGAGTTTCATAACACGCTCCAAGTGTTATTTGCACACTAACCATTGATTGCTGTTGTTCGATAAAGCAACTGATATGATTGCACACCAAGGGTCGGGATGAGGCCGAAAGATGCAGTTATAACGGAACGACTTCGCAAAATTGTGCCTGGAGAAGACGAATCAAATCCAGAAGGTGGCTGATAGAAAGGATCCAATGAAGGGATTATGGCTCTTTTCTGAGGAAGACCACTGGTCAAATCGATAGTCGACGCCAACAGCGCAAAGACATGAAGCCATTTTTGCCTGAGCAACATCGTCGAGGATAGCAGACCACCACACGAAAATGAACCTGCAGGGTATTGCAAAAGCTTTATTCAGATAGATATCATTTCTGATGGATCTTTATCAGTCGATGCGTCTCCCTCACGTACGCGAATGGGCAAGTACTCCGTTCAAAGTACCAATATTGCGGAGGAGATCTGGTGCACATTCATGCATGCTGTTCTCGTGCACACGAGTCGAAAGGCTCTGCTCGTACGGTTGCAGGGATGTCCCGCACTCCGAGCCATGCTCCTGAGCGTAGCCGATTCCCATATAGTATCGTTCACACGCTAGTCCAAATGGTCGTTCTCAATACGGATGATCGTTGGGGGTAGAGGTGTAATTCCTCTCTTGCTTGCCGCTTTTGGGGGGTTGACTCTGGAAGTTCGGGGAATAAGCTGTCAAGCGAGGCGACTCGAACCTCACCTAGTTCCAAAATGTGCTTCGTAGTGATACGAAGAACGATGGAGCGCAAGAAGTTGAAGCTTAACTGCCTCGGCACACTTGCAAGTGGAGTGAAGCTGCCGACGCTTGGCCGACTGGAGCAACAGATTCTCCGTGATCAGGATCTTGCTCGCACAGCACACTCATCGCCTCCGAGAGCTTCCGTGGTGTCAAGGTGATGAATGCCCCATCATAGCGCACACTGCACTACGATCTCATCTAGCAGGCTGGGCTTCGATTTTTCTATCCAGCTACGGTAAACAGTCTGAGCGACACTCGATGGGGCATTGGAACGAAGACATGGAATACTTGCTGGCCAGTAGCGTCATTCTTAAGCAAACCACCAGATACAGCGAAAAGTTCATTTCAGCTGAAAGTCCGAACCATCAAAGTTGGAGGCACACATTGTGTACACGCAGTACTGAAGCTCAGGAGGTATGACGGACAGGAGTTCTCACATCCGATCTGCATGCATGTGCAAGAATCTGGATGCAGTGGTCATTCGAGCATCATACCCAACCCGTGATGCCAATAATGAGCTCACAAAGCTACGCATCTTATCAAACCGTAAGAGCACCTGTTCTGCGAAAGTCCCAAAACCCGTTTTGTACCAGCCTTTCCTGAGCCACCAGCGATACTCTATCACATCTGACCATGGCGTCCACACCCATAATTGGCCGGAAGCCCAGTGCCTCCGAGCAAACTATCATCGACGAAGTCCTTTCCCTCTATCAACTCAAGCCGACTGGTGAGACTTTCGATAACTCTCAGTCTATCGACACCCACGATTGACATGCCCACAGACGGCTCATACACGCATTACCACCCCACGGCAGTTTTCCACGACCCGGTCTCGATCGCCAAAGGCAAAGAAAGCATCATGTCCCAATTCAACGGCATGCCCAAACTCTTCTCATCCTCAACAACACAGCATTGCGAAATACTACCCACCACCACCTCCTCCATCGCTCCGATCAACAATTCCGATGGGATTGCCACAACTTCTGTCGCAGGACCAGAGAATGGCGGATCGGTCATTGTGTTGAATCTGACACAGCATTATGTTTTCAAAGGAGATAAAACGCCAGAGAAAACTTTGAACAGCAAGGTGACGCTGTTGATGGATAAAGACGGATTCATCAAGCATCATGAGGAGGAGTGGGATCATGAGCAGAATAAGACAGGAGAACACGGTGGGTTTATGGGGAAGTTACAGCAGTGGAGAAAGAAAGTTGATGCAAAGATGGTTGAGGCTGGGGTCAGTAGTGATCCGAAAAAGGTGTAGATTGCTCATATGTTTTGTTACTTTTCTCAAGACCCAATGAGTCCGTAAACGAGAGGGTAGCTTATTTGTTCCTATGGCCGCCGAATGCCTCGGACTTTGGACTTCGAGTTCTCAATCTATCTTCTATGATATAGTTTATCAATCAAGTAACATGGAGGCTGAGTGCAGCTGCATAGAAGTCGTCACTGATTCGCTGTTCGTCAGCACCATTATTGGAATTTGCCGCACCTGTCGCCCAGCTCGGTTCGTGCACAACTGGGTAGATTCCATCATCCTCATTACTCAGTTTCATCCATCCCGTCAGCTGATTTCTCACTTGCGAAGGAAGTCCCCGTTCGTGCCGAACGCGCGCCCAAGTTGTCATTTGGCTTTTTATTCGCCCAACTTGATTTAATCCATTGCTCTCCAAACGCCGGCCCAGGATGCAATACTGTCATAATCACAACAGCCAGACTAATCATGGCCCCATCAAGCACCATGAAGTCCAGCTCATCATTCCATAGCTCGCCTTTGAAGCCTCCCCAAAGTTCGATAACTCTGTAAATGGACCGAATGATGATGAGAACGGTTGATAGTAAGAGTCCAACCTGGAAAGCCTTGAACAGTGTGCGTGATCGTGCGGCGATTCGATCTGGAGTCTGGTCCGTCGGGCCTCGCACAACTCGCAGTTGGAAGAACGCCCACGCCAGAGCAAAGACACACAACGAGATCGCTTGGAGCAAGAGTCCTGCAATCATGATATCTGTTCCTGTCTGCTGGTCGTCAGGTGTGTCTGCAGTCTCCGCCAAAGCGCCTCCGACGGCTTGTAGGACGAGAGATAGGAAGTCCGAGACCATGAAAGATATGGCAACGGTCCGGGCTTTGATTGGAGAGAGATGTTCGCCGTACAAGATGATGATTCGAGAGAGGCAAACGTAAATCGCAGCTGTAAGGAAGACGGGTGCGATGGTGAGCATGATTAGGTATCTGTAAGAGGCGTCAGCAATTGCTCGTGGTAACCGAAAGACGATGAAAAGATTTTCGTACACGAGGAAAGCATCGTTGTTGAAAGGGTTCTCATGCAACTCAACCCTGCCCACATATCCTCCCACTTCAACCCCCAGTCCTAAGATAACTGCGATCATGTAGGTCCATGTCTTATACTTGATTCCAAGGAACAGCTGCGGGAGCACGAAAACTGCGAAAAAGATGGTATAGAAAAGGTCACCGGCGTAATCCGGCCGGTAGAGAAAAGACGACTGCGCTAAACAGCATGTGTCGAGCGTGCAAAGGTTCGTGTCCGTGATGGTGGTGTTGCAGCCGATGTATGCCTGGGGGAACGACGCTTCAGTCGAGCTGAGCTGTTTCATTGTGAATGTGAAAGCCTTATTTTTGAAGCTTGCAGTGCGTCTGCTTGTGTCTGTGTTCTATCATTAGCGCTGTGTGCATTTGGAACGACCTTGATAAAACAGACGCACCTTGATATGTAGAGTGATCAAGTTAAGCCAAGATTATGATTGGCAACAGCAACCAAGCTGTAAAATTTAATTTTCAAAATTGATACCAGAAAGGATCTGCTCATTAGTCCTCTTCAGACAGGATCAGGGAAGACCTGGCGTTTAGTACATACAGTACAGCATCACCGGTGCCAACAAGTTTCCGCATTCCGCATATACGAGCTGCCGGCCTCCCTCGGGGCGCGCGCGTCTGTTTGATACCCAAATGACGACACCAAGCAACGATTTGAAAGCCCGTGAAACAACATGTGCTTCTCGTAGCATTGTGGTGGATCTCGGCACAGGGGCTTTCTCGCCTACTAGAAGAGGGCCACGGGATCCGCGCGGTCAGCGCCTGCTCGGATACGCGTTTTTACTTCTAGTCAGCAGTGGATCCAATCCTCTTCTGCGGTGATTGGTTCCTATATCAGGCGACACAGTGTCAAGAGTCGGCTGGAACGGCTGATGTTCGCCCGTGCACTTGTCAGTGTCGTTCGTTCTAGACGTGTCCCTGTTTGTGACAGCTTGAGCCCGAGCACGACCCCTACGCACGTCGACAGCGCATGAAATGGCGAATAAATAAATGTGCTTCGCGCTGTAATCTATTGTCAGTACGCTATTATTTCCAAGTCGGGTACGTCGTCCAGTATCTCGAAATGGTCGACATCGTCAAACAATCATTCTCGGCTTCACAGGCTGTTTGGACTGGCCATGCTTCTCGCAGGCGCTCTTTTCCTCTTCACGCCAGCTTCCTTGCTTCGTCTGAGACGTTGAGTTGCTCAGGTGATGATGTCCACGCCTGGCAGAGAAGCGTGATTGCGACAAATGGAATCTTTCTCTTGCTCGATAGTATCATATATACAGCGTCTGTCTCCAATAGAGAGACAGGACGAGCCTAAAACTCAAAGCGAGTCGCCCTACAACCGCTATTGATCATCCAGAACGTGTACATATTTCTTTTCCTCGCGCTTCTCCTTTTCGGTCATGGGTGGCAAGTCGTAGTATGAGGAACTTCGGTAGTGTTGCTGGAATGAAGTCAGTAAGTTACTCGTGCTTGAATGGGCAGGCAGAACGCACCAGATATTGATAAGTAAAGTTGGCTATGTCGCCAGGTTCGATGCCCAAATCTTTGAACGTCTTGGCGTTCTTGTCGATGACTTGGTCCAGAAATTCGCGCTCAACTTCGTCAGTGCTTCCAACAGGCCACCAGAGAAGCTTGTTGAGCGTGCCAAAGAACGGCTTCAGGAAGGCCTTTGGCAAGTTGATGTGTCTTCGCTTCTTGATCATTTCCCGATCCACAAGCTCTGACACTTCCTTCATGGTGTACTCTTTCGGTCCGTACAGCTCGTATGTTTGTCCGGCAGTGCTGTCATCTTCACACATGACTTCCAGTGCGCGTCCAATGTCAATGGAGTGCACAGGTCGGAAGGTTTCTTCCATGTTGTTGGCAGTCAGAATGTTGGTAGCTTTGGCCAGACGATGCAGTAAGCGATCTTCAAAACCGAACGCGGGTGCAGGTCGGACGATGGTGGTTTCGGGGAAGATTTCGCGGGCAATCTGCTCGCCGTTCCATTTCGTGCGATAGAACTCGGAGGGCGAGTTGGGCGAAACGGAGTGGGAGGAGACGTGGATGAAGCGATCGACATCGTATTTGGCCACCGCGTTTGCGATACGGCGTGTGCCCTCCTCGTGGACGTCTGCGAGATCGAAGTTCTTGGTAGGGTAGTCGCGACCAACCATGTTGATCACGATATCCGAGTGCCGGACTGCCTCGTCAATGGAAGCCTTGTTGCGCAAGTCGTACTCAATGAAGACCACCCTGCCCAAGTCACCCGTGACCTTGAGATGTCTTTTGGCCATTTCCTCGCGGAAGGGCACGACGACCGTGTTTCCATTCTTGGCCAACCGATTCACGATATATCTGCCCAGAAAGCCTGTTGCGCCGAAGACGGTGGCAGTATGGCCTCCAAGAGAGCTTCGCCCGCCCGGCAACCTGATGATCGGCTTGCCAGTACGTGTGATGACAATGTCCTGCAAGTTCCTTCGGCATTGTGTTGGGGCAATTGCGGACTTCGTGAGTTTGGTCGTGAGGGAGGATGCAGTCGGACGGCAGAGTTGGCGCTGCAGAGCCATTGCGTTGGTGGGAAGGCCCGCCATGGCCACAGAGCGGAGCGGAGTGTTCGGTAGGAGGAGGCGGAGGAGAAGATCACTCCATGCGCCGTCGGCGGTGGTGTCGGGGAGTGAGGTCGCGGCGGGCGCTGCTGAGTTGTGGTGGATGTGATTGGAAGGAGCTCTGTCGCTCTCGCCAACGCCAAGAAATGAGGCTCTGCCGGACCATCACGTAGGCCCGACAGCTGCTGCCATCACAGCTCCATCTCCATCTTCAAGCAACAATCACACGGCGTCACCACTGCTTTTCTGTCCTCCGATCGACCGGACTCTACTCCTCTACAGAAAACGGGATTACCAAGAGAATTGGAAGTGCCCGGGGCTTTGCGTCAAACGAGCAGGACAGCGGCACGGCGGGACAACACGATGGCGACGGACAACGAGAAGATCGCCGACTTCCTGCAACAAGCGCGCGATAATGCTCCCGACGACTTGCAACACTACTTCCTGAGCTTCGAGGACTACTGGGAGCGCAAGCTCTGGCACGAATTGACTGACATCCTGGTCACATACTACCACGAGGCCGACAGCAAGCCGTCACGGATACCCATCTACGAGCACTTTGTCACCAAATTCGCTGACAAGATCAACCAACTGAAGCTAGTTCGCATAGGCTTGAGCACTGCTCATCAGTATCAAGGTACGGAAGGTGATCGATGAGGAGCGAGAGAATATGTCACTGACCCGAGTGGCAGATGATGAGCAACGCCTGTCCTTCTTGTCTGCTTTGGCGAAGCGTGTCGATAAACCGGCCTCGCAAGATGCACACGTCTACGCTCTCACAGCAGTCGCCAACACACGCCTCACTCTCAAACAAATTGCTGAGGCTCGGAAGGACTTGGACAAGTGCGAGTCCGTCTTGGACACCTTCGATTCGGTCGAGACCGAAGTGCACGCCAACTTTTACTGGGTCAGCGCCACCTACCATCAATACCAGCATGAGTTTGCCAAATACTACCGCACTGCTCTCCTCTACTTGGCCTGCGTCAAGCTGGAGGACGTGACCGAGCGTGAGCGCCAACGCATCGCCTACGATCTTTCCATCGCCGCTCTCGTCAGCGAGACCATCTACAATTTCGGAGAACTCCTACTCCACCCGATTCTCGACAGTCTGAGCAAGACTCCACACTCATGGCTGCGCGACCTGCTCTTCGCATTCAATCGTGGCGACCTCCACGCGTACAATATCCTCCAACAGCACATCGACGCGAACGCACTCCTCAAACAACATCAACAGTTCCTCTACCAAAAGATTTCGCTCGCTGCCCTGACCCAACTCGTCTTCTCGCGCCCTCCGCAAGATCGCAGCATGACCTTTGCAACCATCAGTCAAGAGACAAAGGTACAGCCTAACGAGATCGAGCATCTCATCATGAAGGCATTGAGCTTGGGGCTACTTCGTGGCAGCATCGATCAGGTAGCCGAGGTGGCACGCATCACGTGGGTACAGCCGAAGGTTCTGGACAAGACGAGCATCGAGGGCATGCGCTCGAGGCTGAAAGAGTGGGACAGCGGAGTGGAGAGGCTGGGCAACTGGATCGAGGGCGTCGGACAAGACGTATGGGGTTAGAAGGCAATCCGACGTCTCCGAAAATGCCAATCTGTGCATTATGTGCAATGCATACCACAAGCAGCGCAGATGCCGTGCTGTCCAACACTGCGGCAAATTTCTACCCTTGTCACAGAGAGTCCTGCGCAAGCCACTGGGGGAGCCGGCTGAGATATACAGAAAGCACGATCATGTCGAAATGCCGCCGAGGGCAATCGAACGCTCATTGATCACAGCCGCTTCAGGCAGCTATGGTATGCAGTATCCGCGCTGGTTCCTCGTGAACCGGAAGTCCTGTAGAGTCGCTGACTAATCCCCGGACCTCACCTCATGGCTTCGGTGGCTGTGTATGACGACGCAATGAAAATGAGCAAATTGTAACACTATCACACCTCTGATCCGCTCTCACACATGTAATCATTTCAATGTCATCGCTGTCTCTCCTTTCCTAGGCAACAGAGAGGCAGACACTATTTGATGCCTGATGTTGCCTGACGCTGTGCAAGCTGCATAACAGTGCGTCACTGTCCCCAAAAACGAGCGTACAGTCTTGAATTTGATATACGCGACCTTCTGCGCGAACTCCAATTTGACAGCCAGAATTGAACAAAGCAGAGTCCACTCTAGCAAGGGAGGGATCAAGACGTGAAGCGAATTCCTTGTCCAAACGGAAGTAGAAGGCCACTTTTTCTTCCCCTTCGCCACACAAGGACCAAAACCACGACAGCACAAGTGATCATACTATGGCATCTCTCTCGGATCAACTTACCTTTAAACCTGTCGATCTATTCGGCGGAGCCATCACAGCAGAGATTCCCACCGGATGGGAAGACGTCAGGTACATAAAACACTCCACCTCACATCATTCATTCACTTCCCTCACACAAGCTGACTAAACCCCGCACAGCCAAATCCGCCAAGTGCCCGACACGCAAGAAGTCTTCCTGCACACCCAAGGCTTCTCGTCCATCGTCTTCGACATTCTCGAACGGGTCGAGAATGCTTCCAACGATGATGTCGAAGCGTTGAAATTCCACCTTTCGGATATCATTGATTCGGAGCCGGACGCGGCGGCTGCGACGATGCTGGAAACTGCGACGGAGTTTGCGTTGGGGAAGATGCGCGGGACGAAATGTTGGAGTTTGGTGGCGAGGGTTCCGGCGGGAGAGAAGATGAGGGGGAGAGCGAATGAGCCGAAGGGAGGGGTTTGTGTTTTTGTGGTGTTGGTGAGGTTGGAGAGCGTGGAGACGGATTTTGTTGTCAGTGTGAATTTGCCGGTTATGAGGGAAAGAGCAGGGGAGTATGGTGATGCTGGGGAGGTAGAGGCCTTGTTAGAGGTTGGGAAGAAGGTGAGGGAAAGGGTGGTTGGGTCGTTGGAGGTCAAAGATTGGGGGCTGTTTGGTGAGGAGTAGAGAACCCGGCCAAGCACTTTGTTCCCAAGAGCCTGGAGAGTGGGAACGCAGCAAAAGATTTGCGAGTTGGTAAGATTTTGTTCCTTTCTCGCACGCGATGATGGAAACACTATCAAGATGACCTGGTTCGAGATCAGTGTTGTGCTAAAACGCTGCTAGAATGCTTGTGCTACTACCTCGATCGTCCCTTCGACTTTCGTGAATCCGCTGTTTGATTCATGGACAATCACACCTCCAGACAATCGACGAGATCCCATAGCCGTAGACTAAGACAATACTGCCCGAAAACCAACCGTCTCTACCCACTCTACGAAAAAGGAATATATATGGTTCTCTGGACGGTCCACATCATCCCACGGGTCTTCTGACTCTGGGGGTAGGATCTCGTCTTGAATAACCTTGACCCAAGCTCACACCTATTGGAGCGCAGAACTCTACCGAAGCATAGCAATCATGTGAAGAATCGACAGTACATGTTGTGGGTCTCAGCGGTTTTCGCATTGGATATCTACATGAGGTTTCACAGAGTTTAATCAAAAGAGAAGTTTCTAGAAGAGACTGGAGTCAACAGTCCTCCTCTTGCCGTGTATTAAGCGGGGTTGTAAGCAGTTGCCGTGGTCCATAGTTCTTTGTTGGCTCGCGGGCATCTATTGGTTCCGGGACGTCCTTCAGGTGAAACATAGCTGTCCGTGGCCTTGTTCAGAGTCTAAGAATGTCAGCTGAGTACGAGCAGTTAGTTTGAGTATATGTTGGGGACGACCAAGGGAATACTTCTCTAGATTGCTGGCTACAAGATCTTGAGCTGCGAATCAGATCTTCTCGTGGTGATCATCGATCCAAGGTTCTCAGGTGTAGACGTTCATTTGTAGTGGGTTCATGATGATCCCATGTGGGGAATTGCTTGCCGAATTGGCGCAGTCCATTGATGTCCAGACTTGCTTGCCAGGTGTGGCTCTGGGATATTCCATCGCCTAAAGCCCATCAGAGACACTTCGGACAACGCTGAGTGTGTACAAAACCTTACAGTCATATAAAAGAAGTGCCTAGTCAGACACAGTGTCTATAGACATAGCAATCGACTTGTTGCCGGGTTTCCAAGTTCCAGGACTCGTATGAACGCCGAATACCGCCTAGAAATGACGTACCGAGCAATCCGCACGTTTCAGCCTTTTGCCCTAATAAGAGAAAGCTCACTGCCCCTTCCACCTTTTCGCTGGGTGTTCTGCGTCGCCATTCACCGATTTTCGGAGAAGAGTACCGGCTCGGCGCTGCAGACTGCTTGTGATATGGAGGGATGGAGGAGGCATCAGATCTTCGGGTTTGAACTTGAAGACTAGGCCCGACTGTCTTGACTCCGGTTCCCTGGCAAGGTTGGCTTTTTGGGATGAGGTGGCATCCCCAAACCAGTAATTCGGGCTCCATCGCTGCTGGAGGAAGCTTCATTATACTGCCAGACACATGGTGCGCAACGCATGGCCAAATGGCATTTCACGCCACACCTACATTAGTTCAGCCGACTTCAGTGGACGAATAATGAGGATTATTTCGAATGGCACTCGCGTAGTCTAAGTTCACAGAGTGCAGGATCTGCAGGAGACGTTTACCGACAGTGGTCTCCAGCTCAGTCCCGTCGCGAGCGACCTTGACCTCTTTGTTCAGATTCCACGGATTCCTGAGGCCTCGCACTCTGTCAAACGGCAACGGAGAGGTGGAGATCCATTGGATCCGGAATGGCCTCAAAGCATCGGGACCTTCCACATCACTGTCGCGGTCTCGGACTGCCTCCCAGAACCTGGTCCCTCGAGCAGGATCGTTGGTAATTTTGCCAGCAGGGACTTTCTCTGTTTCGGGGGTCTGGATGACTTGAAGCCCTGCGAAGAGGTTCCCATCGAAGATTTCTCGGGTCGATTGCTTTCCTTTGCCTGGAGAGCTGAGCATTCGGGCGTAACCGAAGTAGGTGCCGCTCTTATTGACCGAGAAGATGAGGTAGACCTCTTTGCATGCTTCGAATGCCTTTCGAAGTTTCTTTTGAACGTGTAGCTGTGTTGTCCAGGTGCCGGCGCGATAGCTCTCCTGAAGATCTTCCGGATTCAATGCCTTCAAAATGAAATAGCGCACCTCAGGCACACCGGTCGTCTCGCCTCCTCGCAGCCATGCTTCCTTGATTATATCCTGCTCTTTCTGGTGGGCGGCGCCATCAACACTAAGTTTTTCTGCCGCCTCGCTGAGCGACTTGATTCCCGGATCAACAGCCAAAGAATCCTGTCGGCCCTGTGCTTGCCGCTGAGATTCCTCGTCCTCGTCTGATGGCTCTTTTTTGATTCGACATAGGAGAGGATTACCACCCAAGAGCTTGCCGTTCAGGCGCAAGACGGCCGCCTTACAGGCCTGTTCGGTCCCATAATTGACGAATGCACAATTGCGCAACATCAAGAATATACTCTCAATGTCATTCTTTGCCCCATCGGAGAAGTGATCCCTCAGCATCTCTATGCTCACATCGGGTGGCAAATTTCCCACCCAACACGCGTTCGGTGTCCTTTTGGGTAAGATGGGAGGGCCTAATCGGACGGGCCTCTGGCCTGCAAGATAGCAAGATCCTAATGCGCGAAATGGTGCAGTCTGCACGGCCGCGAGACTGTATGGGGGCGGAGCTTCGGGAACCTGTTGCATTTGTGAAATCCGGTGAGGAGGTTGTAAAATTGGAAGCTGCATTGGTGTTGGATGGAAGGGATATGTGGACATTGGAGAAGTGTAGTCGGATGGCCCATAAACCTGCCCAGTATCATAAACCCATTGTGGTGGTCTTTCATCCACAGCCTGTTCCATCTCCCTGCGCCATGAATCTTGGGTATTCGCTTGTATCTCTCCTTGCTGTTGCTTCGGCAACAGTCCTGAGGAGTTGAACATCTTGTGTGAGATGAGAACATCTGTACAAGGGGAAACCGGTCTCTTCTCGAAAAAGTGAATCATCGACGGGTTGAAATAGAGAAATCAAGCAGCTGAGTGCAATCGCAAATATATATACTTGCTGCAGACTGTCCTCGAATTCGACTCACGCCACCTGGCATGCAGGAAGTGTGGCTTTCAAGCACAGGAACCACAAAGCATACACTGACATAACATAGCGTTTTCGCAATCCCTTGGTAGAGACTTCTCGAGGATTCGTTAGCTTTGCTATGAGTTTCGAGTCCCGCGGCCTCTTGCTCAATTCGGCCAGAATGCTGCAAGGCTGAAGGGGTTATTGTCGCTTTTCTGGTGGCCCACCAATAGGAACAAGCCGGCCCCAAACTATCAATCATTGGGACATCGTCATGATGTACCGCGGTCGACTTGCACCTAAACGCGACCGAGGTTCCTGCTGCCTATAGACGTGATGGTAATGGAAATACCAGACGTCGCGGCGCTCTCGGCTCGTTGCTTTTGCCCACGGCCCAAGTGCATTGTGGCCGGAGAAAACTGGGAATGTTGAGCCCCACAACAAGTTTGTCGAATACATACACTGCATGACTCTTTTCAGGGCTCCAAAGCAAAGGTTGGCAGCCACGCATCCAATCCGACTTCGAGCGCTCGTGACTCCCATGGCGGCAAACTCCCCGTTTCAGTTCGTGATCCGATAGCAGTCTCCGCAGGCTGCCATGTCCATCCTGTCGGATCGCTCGAGAAAAGCGACTGCAGCTCTTCGAGATTGACCTGGTCGACGGCTGCTGTACCTGGTCGCAATCCTGGGTCAATATGTGCATCTTCTCCGACCAAAGAATAATGGCGATCAGAGGCCAAAGGCCTCGAGGCCAGATTCTGAACCGCCGCGCATGTGGCGGCTGGCTGTCGCTCAGGAGCATGCTTTTCTGGAATGGATTTGCGGGCCAGGCGGTATATTGAGAGAGGGTTTAAGATGTAATCGGGAGCACTCTGGGCGGGAGAGCCTGGGGCCGACGCAGTAGCCTCTTGCTCTCCAGCTTCGTTGTTCGAATACGGGTCTTCTTGGATAAAATCCGGATTCCTCGATTCGCTGTCGAGCTCTATGCCGATCTTCTCCACCATTGTCTCGGCAGCCTTGGAAAGTGGCATCGCAGCAGCATACATGGAGCGCATGATTTTCAATGCTCTGACGTTATTCTGCACATGTGGGATCGTCTCGGCGAGGAGGGCCTTGCTACTTTCTAGCTTTGGGTCAATGATCTGGGTGAGGTAGAATAGCATGATCTTGCAAGAGTCGTAGAGAATGGTCGGCAACCACGAGTCGGCTATGGCGTGTGGACCGTGGCGGAGGGCCTCTGCCATGATGGTCGCCAGACTTCTGGCATGTCCAAACAGCGTGGTTTGAAGTTGGCGATGGAAATCTTGCTGTTCTGGTCCATATGTGAAGGCTGCCCGTAGCTTGTACAGGGTCGGGGTGCCCACGCGATACAGATCACACATGGTCTGATGGTATGCATAGTGTAACGCGCATAGCGCCCCGACTTGTGAAGTCTCTTGTCGGATGTACAATGTAGTCGGCGTGAACTGCAGGTTTGCAGGTAGGTTGTCGTACCAATGTCGCAGCTCCGCGTCCAGCTGAGCGAACTCAGAATCTGGGAACCACGGCGGTTTCGCGCTGTCCAGATGTTTGATGTACTTCAGGACCTTCCGTCGTGTAGATATGTGTCGCAGATAAAACGCCGTCATCCCCATGCAGTCTTGAGGGAATGTCGGCAGAAGCTCGGGTGGGAGGAATTTGAGCATGTGTCCTTCTTCCAGGGTCTCCGTAATACAAGGCTCCTCCAGGACGAAGTTTCGCTCGTTGCATGGGAGCTGGATCTTGATGTCGGCCTCGTCTATCAGTGTCAGCTGGTCGATGCCACTCCCTACCAGGGCATCGGTGATGTAGCACGCCCACATGAGCCGGCGACGCGATTCCTTGACGCTTGCCGAGGGGCCATTCCCAGGCTCCCGACACAGGACATCTGTCGAGTGCTCCAGATTGATCTGCAGTGCTTGGGCCATTCGAGCAGTGATTGCGCTCAGCATGAATGCATTGGAGTAGTTGCCCATGCGGATTTCGTAGTCGTGCAGTAGCACCGCAGCCATCAAGTTCTCCACCGAGATTCGGTTCAGACGTGCGAGAATCAAGTTGTTGGCGTGCAAAGCCCAGTGCTTTCCCGAATCCAGCGGGTTGATGGGGAGGGCGACATTCCTCGACGTCTCGTATTCGACAGCGTAGAAGAGCGCGCCCAGTGCGCATACGATGTGCAACAAGGCGTTGCCTTGCTGCATCTTCTCTCCATCGTTGTCCAGCTTCTGCAGGAACGACGGCTTGTGGAGAAAGGCGAAACAACGAAGATGGTGCACATTGGCAAAGTATCGCTCGACCAGCACCCTCGTCCTGTGGCGATGGGGCAGATATGGCGCAACGAGCCAAAACAAGTCGTCGCCGGCGGGGGTGGTGGTGGTGGTGGTGGTGGTGTTGTGCACCGATACGACGGGCGATGCGAGACCCAGACTGGCGGCGGGCGTGGGATCGGG